>JAOSBO010190549.1:0-21062 GCA_027563915.1 Erythroxylum rotundifolium
AGTCAAAGAGACACAAGTGCAAAAGAAAAATTCTGACCATGCTTAAAATAAAAGTAGGAAATTGGCAAAAATCACTTCCTTATAAATCAATCCAAGCAGACTGAAAGAATGCTAAGAAAATAAACACTATAAATAATTAATCCGAGAGAATGATCAAAAGAGATTTCACTCAACGTAAGGTGTTTACTCTCATCTCACTTGTTTTGGGATAATTTTGCTCTAAAAATTTTCTTAGTCTATTCTCTACCATAAGCTTGTAATAATTCTACCTCTCCATTACAAGAACTACGATTTCGAAAATGAAGAGGACTTTTCAAGGTTGTAATGCATAGAAGGCTAGATGAAATGGATGGAATAGACAAAAGAAGAAACAAGTATAAGTGCATGCACCACAATTATGAAATAGATGTCAACAGTAAAGCAATATTTACACAATTGACAACTTTTTTTTCTTTTCCTCTTCTTTTTTTTGGAGAATGTTCTTGAGAACATATATATATGCATTGTTTTTCAACTTTTTTAAGTTTTTTTAACCAATTTCTTGAAATAACTAAAAGAAAATATGAAAAAACTATTAACACCATATAAAGATGAAATAACCAAAAGAAAATACAAAGTAAACTATTGACACTATGTAAAGATGAGTGCATGTGATCATAAATTATGGCTCAAGGGGCTAGCAATGGATATCTGTTTATGGGATGGTGTTTGGGTCAAAGGGTTGTGAAAGAATGCCGCTATAATATTAACAAAATTCTAGTCCATAAAGCTTTGATTAAGAATTGAAGAAAGTTCTAGAGAGATACAAAATAAGCAGATACACACAAAAATTGGAAAATTCAGGCCCAAATATCCTTCCAACAAGGTTAATATCTCAATGAACAATATCAAGTTTTAAAAACATAAAGTGCTACTTTGTCAGCATACTTTCACTTACTTTGTGTTAGAAACATTGAAAATGAAATTAGCCAAAAACCAACTATCATTTAAAGAATGGGAGGTATTTTTAACAATTCAAGAATCACTTTGAAACTTACAAAAGCTTTGGGATACAAGAGTGATGAGAATCTAATTGGGGAGAATTGTTGAATGGAGGCAAAATTATAAAAATATCACTTCTTTTAAAAGTTCATCGTGGCAAAAATCATGCATTCTTCGTCATGGCAAAAATCATGCACATGGCTGTAGCGAAGAATGAGTTCGGGAGTGTGTGTGAGCTTCTCTTTTTTTTCTCTTTTCTATAGTCTCTTATGCCTTAGGTGTCAGCTACAACCTAATTTGGTAAGTTTTTAAATGAAAGATGCTAAGTCGGGTTGCATAGTGTGTGATTTTTTGAAAATTAGTCTGGGTTTTCAAAGGTTCATCAAGGCGACAAATGATTTTCGCCGCGGCAGATTTTATTGAAAGGTTTTGTTTTGTCGCTGGATCCTTTGCCTCGGAGACTCGGAGAAAGAATTAATCTTCACCGCAGCAAACTTTTCCTAAAAATTTAGCCTGGATTCTGCGTGTTTAGCCACGGCAATAGATCCACTTTGCCACGAAAAATATCCTGTTGCGTTGACGTCACTTCAGCCTCCTTTCATTCCACGTCTTCTTTTTTACTTCCTTTTCCTTGAGTCTCCTACAATAAAAAGATGATAGTTTGCAGTATCAATTGTTCTTAAAAAATTAATTAGTGCAATTAATACTGATTTATAGCAATTTTAACCTTCAAACTACATAAAATAAAAGAGCACACTCAAGAATCAATTTAAGCTCAAAAGCTAGAGATAGGAGTCAAAAAGTATAGCAAAAGTCATGAACATGTCACCAATTTATGTAATAAACTTGGGCTCAACCATCAAGTATCCAGATCGACATTCATCACCAATGTTTACCTCTGAGTAAAAGACTAAGTCCTTATTTAAAAATTATTTTTAAAAAGTGTGTCTTTAATAAAAACCTACTGAACTTGAAATAGGTTAACTTTCCATAACAGCGTACTTAGAAATAGTTACATAGGATTATTGAAATGGGTAAATAAATTAACACTTGGATCTCAATTAAATTGCATATTTAGCTCAAAGCCCTTAGACCCAAATTTTGCATGTTGATGATTTGATATAACTTGAATGGTTGTGTTTAAGATTAAATTTATTTTATGAAGTTGAAGTCATTTTCCATTACTTCATTGAGAGTTGTATGTTTGTTATATGTTTGCTGTTTTGTTTGCTTAAGGACAAGCAAATCTTTAAGTGTGAGGATGTTGATAGATGTGATTTGCATCATGTTTTAGGGTTTAATGTGTTATGTATTAAGTGCTAATTTGAGTGTTTAGATTAGAATTGTGTTAGTTTATGTGTTTAAGCATTTTTATAGGCTAGTATAAGTCTTTGAGCTTAAATATTATGTTTTTGAGGTATCTTAATGTGTTTTTTAGTGTTTCAAGGTCAACGTTGAAGAACTAAGAAGTTTCGAAAACTTTCGGGCCAAAACCATAGCCCATGATCGTAGCCTATCTTGACAGAAACGTGTGAGCCACTATGCCCCAGGCCATAATCATGGCACTTGAGCCACGCTCATGAAAGAAAGGATTGGATGCTAACCAAAATGTTAGCCTACATCGGGCAGACACACAAACAAGAGAAAAAGTCATGTTTCGAGGGATTTTTCGGACCGTTTCAACCCTAAAAGAAACCTAGGGCTACCAAGGTATTTAAACATCATAAAGAACTGAAGAGAGGGAGCTTTTGCATCAGCCATAATCTAGAACCCTAGAGAGTTTTATCGAGAGATCAAGGAAGGAAATGGTGGAAGAGAGACATGGAGACAAATCCTACACGAAGAACTTCCTAGAACAGGAGGTTGAATTGAATAAAGGTTGTGTTTGATAATTTATTTATTTTATTTCTATCTTACAATAAATTGAGAGAGTGAGTAAGATTATTTATGTAGGATTGTACAACGAGAGTTGGTAACCTATAGACTTGCAATCGTTATGTTAATTGAGTAGTTAGAAGAGAGATCTTGACTAAGTCAATTGATCACTTATAGGATAGTTTAATAATTAGTTAAATTGGTGAAGTAATTGGGTAGGTTGAGAAATCGTTTAGATGACTTCATTTAATTTGATTACAGAAACTTAATTACACCTTGAGAGAGGGTATTTAATACATTTGAAAATCTATTTGAGACATAATTCAATTAATAAAATAGGAGGGGGACAAAATAGGGAGAAAGTGATCCTTAGTCTTAAATTCTTGATTCCAATTTTTTGTATTTTCTTTTTGTCTATTATTTTAATTTAATGCTCTGGATTGATTCCATTAAAAAATTTTGTTTCTTAAACAAGGTTTGATCTAAATAAAGCAGTTTCTGGGAATCAATCCCTATGGGATTGATATCCACTTTTTACTACAAGTCACAACCTATACACTTGCAGTGTTTGAGCATGACATAACTAGATTGTTTTATATAGATTACACTCAATAAGTTTTTGGCACCATTGTAAGGGATTGATTGTTTAACATCTTTTATAATTTATATTATTTTGATTTAAGAATTTTCAATACTATTCCTTATATAATTGTAGGTGTATGAACACAAGGAGAACATGAAAAGTGAAAGAAGATAGTGAAGGTAAGTTTCCTGGCATCAAAAGATATAAAATAGAGTTAAGAAGGGAGAAGCGTCTAAATTTTTCACCGAAAGATATGGTTAAAGAAGGAGAGTAAGGAAAACTGGAGAGGACATTGATGGATTTTATGAGGCCAGGACTCAGTCCTCAAGGAGTTACGAGACCGATGGCTCAAGTGAACAATTTCAAGATAAAGCCAACATTTCTCAACATTTTTCACAATAGTGTGCAGTTATAAGGGCTATCCATTGAGGATTCGAATGCTCAGATCACCAATTTTTTTGGAGATTTGCAACACATTCTGGTTCAAAAAAATGTAAGATGACATGGTGAAGCTAAGATTATTTTCTTTCATATTGAATGATCGAGTGAAGGTGTGGTATAACTCGCTGAATGCAGGGTAGGTTACCACTTGGGAGTAGCTTGCACAAGCGTTCCTTGCCAAGTACTTTTCATTAACGAAGACGACAAGGATTATCAAGGTGAAAACAATTTTCCATCAAAATAATGGGGAATCTCTCCATGAAGCTTGTGAGAGTTTAAAGAATTACTAAGAAGTTGTCCCCATCACAACCTTCCGAGGGAGTTCCTGCTATAGACATTTTACAATGGAGTGAATCTGAGCTCAAAAGGAACCATCGATGCAGTAGCCAAAGGTTCACTAATGAGGAAGACGTGAAAGCATCTCATGATATTTTTGAGGAGTTGGTGAGTAATAGATGCATGTGGTCTAGTGAGAGGAGTAAACAGGGACAGAAAGATAAAAAAGGTATGATACACATTAACTCGGTTACTGGGATGTAGGCTCAAATCACGGCCCTTAACAAGTAGCTGAACAATATGCAAGGAACATCTATTTCTACAACAAAGGTGATGCAAGTGTAATGTGAGTTGGGTGGGTAGAACAATCGCAACTTAGTGAAGTGTTTTCTATTAGGAGTGGGTGGTACCGAATAGGTAAGTTACTTAGGGAAGGTGCAGTAAAGTAATAATCCCTATTCAAATACCTATAATCTGGGTGGAAAAACCACTTGAATTTTTCTTGGAATGATAATAATGCTAGTGGCCAAGCAAGACCATATGGATTACTAGGATTCCAGCAAGATCAAATTGGAGTGATGGAAAGCAAAATGGACAAGATGATGGAAGTCTTGGAGTCCAAATTGATAGTTTAGGAGGAGAATCAGAAGAGGATGTTTGCCAGCCAGGAGGAGAGTCAGAAGAGGATGGAAGCAAGATTTGACTAGATTGTGAAGAATCATATGTCATCCATCCATAATCTACAGGTTCAGGTAGGTCAACTCACTAACGCTTTATCTTCTAAAAATGTAGGTAGCCTGTAAAAACCTGAAGGAAAGAATCATGGCTATCACTCAAATAGTTGAAAAAGAAAGTGAACATGAGGAGAAAGACAGATATAAGAGAAAAGGGCAAACAATTTTGGAAGTCCTTCTAATGGAGCCAATAAACAAGCTAATCAGGGAACCTCAACTTGGACTTCCACATTAAATTTTTGCTCAGCGGAAGTGATTTTCAAGTGGAACAGTGAGGAATTCTAAGGAAGTTGAGTTAAGTAAGATGAAAAATGTAACAAATCAACTCCAAAAGCTGGTATCAACATGATGCCCTACATGTGTTAGTCAGAAGTTGGGTCTAGGAGAGCCAGAGCCCACTAAGATATTGGTGAAAATGGTTGACAGAATAATGCACTTACCAAGGGGATCATTAATAACATGAAAATATGGATTGATAGGTTCATCTTTCCTACAGACTTCTACATACTATATATTGCAGAAGATGAAGAAACCTTAATGGTTCTTGGGCAACCATTTCTAGCTACTTCTTATTCAATTTTGATGTTGATAGGGGAGAATTAACACTGAGATTAGGAAAGGAGCAATTAACATTCAAGGTACCGAAGAAAGATTATCATTCTTCTTTACCCCTAATAGATATCAAGGAACCTAAATCTTAAGGAGGATGGGAAGATATTAAGGACCCTGGGAAGGCGTTTTGAAAGAAAAAATTGCGTCGGAGAAGGCGAAGGAAGGAAAACCACAATGAAGGTAGGCTTCATACTAAGGTAAATCATCTACCAGGTTTGTGATCAATTTCTACACTACTACCATCTCTTTTATTTGAACCACCATAAGCAAAAAGGAAAGTCGAGCTATCGACGATAAAAGAAGCACTGTATATGACGCAACCCATGAAATTTTATTTTCTTTTGATTGTCTTTGTATATTTTTTATTTGATTTCTTAGTTGTGATCACGTTTGATTTGAGTTGGATTGATGTTTCTTTTGATTTTGTTTGAATTTCAACTTTTTTCTTTTTAAATTTCTTATTGATGATATTATTTTGATGTGATTGTAGGTTGTGGGATCATTGAGAATTCATGTTAGGCTTGGAAGAAGGTTTAGAAGTGGAAGAATCACCCCATCCTACAATCATGGGAATTTTAGTGATTCCTAAGATTGTGGGAATTCTCTCTAGAAACCTTTTGGAGAGAAAACAATTTCCCTCCATTCCCATGATCGTAGGAATTGTGGGAATTCGAAATTTAAATTTCCCTCCCCCTTTTCTTCTTTCATTCACTATTAAAACTTTCACCTCTTCTCTCTCTAACTCATGAAAACTCTCCTTCTACTCTCTAAAACTCTTCATTTTCTTCTAGATTCTTGTAATTTTCTTCATCTCTTTTCATTAATCTTACAATCCCTTACTCTTTTCATGAATTAATCATTCAAAAATAGAATGATTTGAGCAAGATCTTACTCTCTCTCTAAAAATCGAATTCACTCATCTCTTTCTAATTTTTGTAGGTTTTCTTCTTACAATGGTACCAAAGAAGAGAACGGCTCCAAAATTGATTGACGAACTCCAGCTTCAAGTCTCCGATGAAGGTAAGCCTGATTTAACAGTAGCTTATCATACTCCATTCCTAATTTATTTAAAGGAAGAAGGTACGTGCTTTCGAGACCTTAGGGCTAGAGAAATAGTCAGTCCTTTGTATTTTGATTTTGAATTTCTAGAAACCATAGGAGCGATGCAAAAAATTGAGTGACTAGCTACGAACAAAGGATGGAATAGGTTCATTCATTGTGACGTGCCTATTTACCCTATGATAACCATAAAGTTTTTCACTACTATTCGATATAACCCTAAAATGGATGCTTTTTGGTTTAGGTTATTCAACAATGTTTATTAATTGGATTATACTGCCATGCGTGCTCTTTTTATTTATCAACTATAAAAATTCTTAGTGATCATGATGACTTTGATGTAGATAACTACTGGAAGACTCTGACAGGTGAAGAGCCTTTTGACTCTAGGAATGCACCAAACTCATTAATCCTTACTGTCGAGCATTTACTCTTACATAAATTCATATGCTTAATTATGTTTAGTAAATCTAAAAGTGACAAATGCTTGGCTAAAGAACTTTTCTTTTTATGGTGCATAGATCTGGAAAATAAAAATCAATAATCCTTTTAGGATTTTTCGATCAATAGTGAGTGTTGTAAATAAACATAACTGATATTTTGGCATGTCTCATATTGTTACTACTTTGGCTTCGTTTTCTAATTTTAATGTGGAAGATGTGCATACCAATTGACAAGATATGTTTGACATATCTTATTTGAGGTGCTCCGAGATTTTAGAGTTCCATTCTATAGAACTCTGAAATCCTCAGATGCATATTGCAATATGGAACAAGAGGGGAAACGATACAGTAGCTTCCCAACCTTCCACATCTCAACCAATCCTGGAGCCAGAAGAAGAAGCAATAGAGGAGGAACCAAGCGCACCATCAGAGGTCGATTAATTTCCATAAATCCTCGTCCAGATGGCCTCCAATTAGCACCAAATGAGTTCCCAAATTAATGATCTCAGCACCCAAATGCGACAAGTCCATAAGGAGCAGCGTAACTTGAAGAAAAGGTTCCTCAAAGTCCGTCAAAGGAATAATTTTGAAGCTCCTTCATCAACGCCGTCACCACCACAATCCCCATAAGCCATTTCTTACCCTTTACTTTTAATTTGTGTCTGTTTCTTTTGTTTGGTTTCATGTCATTTTTTATTAGTTTGATTTCATTTTTCTTTTGTTTGGTTTAATGTCACTTGTTTAGTTTTATTTCTTTTATTTTGTTTGATTTCATTTTCTTTTATTTGTTTTGATTTCTTTTGTTTTGTTTAATTTCATTTTCCCTTATTCGGTGGTTGACTTGTCACATTGAGGACAACGTTCTCTTAAAATGTGGGGAGGTGACATTGACTTTCTCAATTATAATGTGTGCATTTTGTTAAATAGGATGCATGTTTAGGCATATCATGTGCTTTCAGTTAGCATTGAAACTGCACTTGAATCATTCTGATGGATATTGCCATGAGATTTTGTCATACTAGTTGGAATTATATTGAATGCATGCTTGAACTTAGATTAGGCTACTTAAGTAGAAAACGAACCATACTGAGTGATAAAAAGTAGTTAGTTACATAAGCTTATTCACAAATTGAAATTTTAGCAATGATGTAGTGTAGAGGAGCATAATGAGTTTTCATTTGAGCCAATGTGAGGATTGAACCATATCACTCCATCTATAGTCATTCTATCTCTTTGTTGAGTGATATTTCCTTAGGTTATTACCTTCAAAACTTGCTTTGAATTGGTTTTAGTCTGTTGGATGCATGATTAATAAAGATGCTTGAGTCCCTTTTAATGTTAAACCTTGGCTTTAATAACCCACCTTTGATTATCCCTTGCTACCCTCATTGAGCCTTAACCTTTTGTTTCTTGAAAATACCTAAAAAATTTTAAACTTGAAACCCCATTAACCTACCCATTCACAATATTAGTTGGGATCGTTGTGAAATTTTTGTTACCGAGATGATTTGAGGATACCTCTACCTATGAATTACATTGATGTAGTGCTATTTTGATTCATAGTTCTTCCATGTGTGAACAAAAAAATGAAGGAAAAGGAAGAACAATTGAGTAGCATAAATAAGTGTAGAGTATTAGTTACATGGGATATTTTGGAGTTATGTTTATTATCCTTTTTATTCTCTACTTACTTTATGAATGCATCTGTTAACCTTTTTTCCTCTTTACCCACCTTAGCCATTACCACATTATAACGCTAAACAAGTCCTTTTGATTTATTTATGCATGTAATCATTATAGAGGATAATTGATGTATTAGAAAGCTTATGATAGTTGATGGTTTTAATTTGCATTATGTTTTATGGCTTAATTTGCTATGTATTTAGTGTTAAATTAAGTGTCTAGTGTGTATTTAGGCTAGGATTTTGTTAATTTATGTATTTAAGTGGTTTTTATGGGTTAGTACGAATCTTTGGGCTTAAATGTTATGCTTTTTAGGTACCTTGATGTGTTTGTTAGTGTTTCAAGGTAAACAGCGAAGAATGAAGAAGTGTTGAAGAGTTTCGGTCCAAAACCATAGCCCAAGATCGTGGCACAATAGGCCACAATCGTGAGAGAAAGAAGCAATTCGGTAGGAGCCAGGCCATGATCATGCACTTTAAGGCACGATCATGACAAAGAGACCAAAACTAGGTCATGATCGTGACACAGAGATGGTTAGGTGATGGCCACGATCATGGCCCTTGCTTGAGTTGGGCAGACATGAAATTAGCTAGTAATGCCAAGTTTTAAGAGACTTTTTAGACCATTTTGACCCTGAATCAACCTTAGGGCTTCAACGATATAAATAGATCATTAAAGAACAGAGGAGAAGCTTTTTCACATCAACCAAATTCTTAAACCCTAGAGAGCCATTCGAGAGATTGAGGAAGGAGACGAAGGAAAAGAGATACGGAGAAGAAGCTTAACGTGAAGTACTTCCCAAAACATGAAGTTTTCCACTGTTGCTGTATCCGTTCTTCCCTTCCTGACATATTTTCCAGTTATTTCAATTTTATTGATGTATAGAAATGAGATAGTTATTGAAAATAGGTTGGATTAAATGTTGAGCTTTGTCTATACTCACCTTTGAGATTTTTGTTCTTGATATTAATGAAATTTGGTTTATTGTGTTTTTATTAAGTTATCTGTGATTCAATATTTATGTTCAATAATCTGATAATAAACTAATAGGGTGAATCGAGGGAATATCATCAAATTGGGCTAACAAGAGTTAGGTAGTTTGATAGATTAAGAATTGAATCAAACTGTTAAATTTGTGTAGCGAGAGATCATGCATAGGTTTTCAGTAGCTTATTATACAATTTCGGAACTAATTTAGGTTTTGGATGAATTGTAAATCGAGAGATTAAATTTCCATAATTTAAGTTAGAGATTATTAATTAGGGATAAAAATTATAACTCGAGAGAGAGTAATCCACCATAGGATCGTCTAGACCCGGTAATTTAGTAATTTCATAATCAATTAGATTTTCATTAAAGATGGATTAAACCCCTTTTCTCTCAATTGGTAGTTCCAAGGTTGAGTATTGATTGGGTTGAGTGATTTTCTATCTTGTTTATATTTCTAAATTTTAATTCTCATAATTGATTGTTTGCTTGATTAATTTTCTACATTAGTTGTTATTTTGAATTATTGCAATTTAATGCGACCTTAGATTCTAGGAATAGATTAGCCCTCCTCATGGGATCGAGACCTTAAGTACTGTGCAAACGAATCGTATGCTTGTAGAATTATTGAGGTTAAAATATGAAAATTTGTTATACGTTAAACTTATGATCAAGTTTTTAGTGTTGTTGTCTGGGAAGGCAATTAGTTTAGTTCTTTAGTCTAAGGTTTTCCCACTATCTTTTGTTTTTAAATTGGTTTAAAAAATTTTGAGCTTAAGGTAGAGACACATCAAGATTTTTAGAACGAGAATGAGACATCTAAAGAGTTAAATGCTAAGAAGAGGTAAAAAGAACAATCATGGAGTATGTCTATTATAGGGGGCGAGGGACGTTTGTGGAATTCAATGAGTGTTGATTTGGTTGGAGAAATCATCATCCGTTTATGAATTTGTACGCTTCAGGGTGGTAGAACTACCCAGATTTCTGCTGGTCTAAAAATCCAAGTTCTCATATAGGACATCAAGACTTAGTTTATCTTCAGCAAGATGAATCCAGTTCATAGGAGGCCAAGCTAGACAAAATCATAGATAAGCTCACAGATATGGAAGAGAACCATAAGAGATTGGAATAGAAGTTTTAACAAGTAACCAAAGATCATGCCTTTTCCATTCACAATCTTGAGGTTCAAATAGGCCAGCTGTCCAAGGAATTTTGTAAGCAAAGTGTGGAAAATTGTCTGCACAACATGAATGTAGCATCATGTCTCTTAATTGATTGAGATATTTAAGGAATAGGACTAATGAGTCTGATGAGTGTTAGCATATAGCATGTGATTGGTATACTTATGACATGAGTTCATAAGTGTATTCAAAGGCATAACATGACCATACACATATAAATTGTAAGTTAGACAAATTGCACTTAATTGACTTATTTTGGGTTATGAAATTGAATGTGATATGAGATATGAATATACTTTTCCAATCTTTCGAGCTTTAGTTTACCAAAGACAAGAATTGATGGATTAAGGGATTATAATTAGCAACTTGTAATTGATTGAAATAATTGGAAAAATGAGGAATTAAATGTACATTTAGTCTTGGAAAAATGGCAAGAGGTAAGAAAAATTGATAAATGAAAATTAGAATGATTAAGCCTATAATTGAGTCACATTTGGCGTTGATCATTGTAGGACAAATGGACTAGTAAGTTGATGAAAAATGGCATTGATTAATGGAAAAATGGTTGCTGTACTTAAATGACATGTGAACTAGCTTTAACGGTATCATATGGCAGCACCTATACTTGATAAACATTGAACATGCCTTTCCATTAGATGACAACTAACACTTTAGGTGTAACATTCAATAAGAGCAAACTTGGCTCAGCTCATTTCTTGTTCTTCCTTCTCTTACTCACATTACTAAAACTATTTTCTCTCACTTTCTTATGGTTATGCCTAATTTTTTCACGAATAATCTATGTTTTAGCATCACAAAGTTAAGTAAAAGATTAGCTTCAAGTTGCCTTACTACATCTAGCTGAAATCCATCTAAGTTTTACCTTGAATGTATGATGTTTCTGCTTGCTTGGAGTACTGGATTGGTTTGATCTTTTGAGCTGGAATTGGATTTAAACATGTAAGTTAATGATTAGTGTTTATATCATGTTATGATGGAGAACTGATGATGATGAATTAAGATGAATTGTAAATGATGTTAATGATTAAAGTGTGCTCGAATATGTTAGCTGTAGTGTTTTCACTGAACATGCATCTGTATTTTGACCATACCCTGATCTATTGATATCAAAATTGGATTATTCTTAATTTATATTAAACTGGAGACATATGGATACAATTTTCATGAAAGAATCGAATTTTAATTCTATTTCTATAGGTTTCAAATTTTGGCTTCATATTGAGTACTGGGTGTTGTTGTGGTATGAGAATAGTCTGTATTATTTGGATTATAACATGCAAAATACTGAACCAAATTGCATGAACTTGATGTCTTTAGAAACTTAGGACATATGATCATTTGTTTATAAGAATTTATTTCCTAAATATCTTATTTCTATGTCAAAAGGGCCATGCAAAACTGATCTGAAAATCTGTCTTAAGAAAAAATTTGGAAAATTAGATTTGTAGGTGAAAATTTTGGTTTCAATTTCATCTTCCTCTTTCAACCTATTTTACATATGTTTAGGGAACTACTTTAAAGAAAAATCAAAGAATGAAAGTTGTATATATATGTCCTAGCTTTACCTCTGTGAAAGTGGGTTGATAAAATAGTGATTAGACCTTGAGTTATGTTTGTTTTCCTAATACTTCCTGTGATAGACTTTTGTGAAAGAACCTTAAATTATTTCCTTTGTTTTGAGGACTTTAGTGCTCTAATTAGTCAAAGTATAAAACATGAAAAATTATTATTGATGTCTTATTAATGGATCTATGAAACAGTCCGGCCAGAAGATAGCTTGATAAGTTTATGTAGTTATTTGAAGTCAAAACTTAAAGAAGGGACTGTTTCGATGTGTTAAGCTCAAATCTGAAAATTCTGAATGTTAAAGGAATAAATGAATTCTTTTAACACAAATATGATCTTTAGGACATGAACATTGTGTATGAGGTATGGATGAATGAGTATTGAAGAGAATAGGATATTTACGAATGAGAATTGGATGAATGAATAAGTATATGTTGCTGGAAAATTTTGGGTGAATGTATAATACCACTAAAAGATTGAAGAATTTATGAATGATGAATTGAAATTAATTAGGTTTAATTAAGGCAAAAACCTAATTGCAAACTAATAATGCACAAACCATGATGAATGTATAAGTATGATTTATGAATAAGATTTCATAGCCCGAACAATCAATTGAGCATGGATTAAACATGATAGATATACATCTGTCACCTTGAGCATTCATTTGATTGATCAATTAGTAATGTATACATGTGTGTATTATCTGATTTAGAGGCACACATCGATTGACACCATCCAAACATTGTTAGCACATCGAGGCAATTGTTAACTAGAGTGTACTGTGAGTTAACCTAGTTGTGTAAACTCATATATTTATGCTTCTGCTGAAATTGTATGTACAGTGGGTAACCTAGAACTGAGATTTTGATTGATAATGTGTTCTGTTCAAAATGTGTTGATTAAACTTAATTCCTCTATAATTAATTCATATTGATACAATTGTGATATTACTGATTCCAAACAATTGATTGTCCAATGAGTTCGATATTTGGGACTGTATTGGGAGTGTTTGTGATTTGAATGTCAATAAGGAAATTGAATGCTCAACTATTTGTTGAATGTCAAACTTAGATTTGATGAACTGTAAAAACTGAATGTGTTCATTGATTGGAAGTGATTAATGATATGTTGTGTGAACTATTATACTCCATTATATGATGCATGTTCATTTAAAGGAGTTGTGATCAGAATAGCCAACGTGAAAAGAGCTTTAAGCTCAGTTATGCACATAAAAGCCTCAGGCTCAATGATTAATGAGCCTAGTATTCATAATGAATACAAGACAGTACTAAAAAAGCCCGGTATCCACAGTGGATACAAGACAATGAAATAGACACTCGGTCACAACAAAGTTAATATGGAATGAGTCTCATTTGCATTTACAATTGTATCTTTAAATGTGTTCATGTTATTGATTGCAAATAAATGTTGAACTATATTGTGTTGATATTATGAAATGCTTATGACTTTGATGGTGATATGAAGAATTGTGATAAATGAGCATTATGTTATGAAGTGATTATATTTGCATTCATAATGCACTTCTGGAATGACTTAAAAAGTGATTGTATTTTTAAATGCTTCTTGTATTATGAGGCAAATTGTAGAATATGAGTTATAGCTGTAAATGAAGTGTTACTTTGATTGAGCTTAATGTTATTCATTGATATATATGTGTTCTGTTTTAAGTGAACACATCGATGATCATTCATTCACTGAGTTTGCAAAACTCATCAAAAATTGCAACGTTGTTTTTTAGGTTCAGAAGAGATATTCAATTAGACCAATTAGAGTAAAGAGCCATCGCATATGAACAAGAGTTAGTGGTCAAGATCAGTTTGCACCTGCATATGTCTTCAGTCAAATTGTATTAAGCATTGTTCCATAACTATTGTATTTTGTATAAATGAATTCTAAAATGTAGCGACTATTCTGATTGAATATGTTTGGAAATAAAGTGGTTATAATTGATTATTGTTATACTGACAATGTGTTTGATGTGAGAAATTTTGCAATAAGTATTTTCAATCGTCATAACATGCCATCCTCGTAGTGTATGTTCTCGAATACGGTCAATATTTATGGGCAAATGCTCTATGAGAGTGGTGTGTTATAATGAAAGTAAATACAATAGATCCATGTTAAGCTATCATACTTAGGAATGGGGTAGAGCTAGAAGGAAAGTGTATCATATCGAACCCCAACTTATTGGCGACTAAAAGACAAGGAAAGTGTATGAGGAAAGGAATACCAACCCTCCCTTCTATTCACTAGTTCTTAACATATCGAATATGAACACAGAGAAATATTGGATAGATGTTCATGAATATAACTCTATCTTTTGGAGAGATGATGATCAAGTGACATTCAATACAAATGATGTATTTAAAAATCAAAAGGTTAGCAACTCATTTAGGATAATTGATTTGTTTGGATCTTCTAAATAATTAAAGGACAAAGAAAAGATTACAACAGACATAGAGTTGGAAGAAGTAGTAGATGTTTGTGTTCGTAAAGCGGAAGAAGCAGAGGTGACAAAGGTGATTGAGGAAGAAAGAGAGCATCTCACCTTCGTACTGGACAAACTATTGAATTCAATAAAAGATTCAAGGAATTTTTTTATTCCATGTTTTGTTGATAGTTCAATTGAAAGGACATTATTGATCCTAATTGGATTTCATAATATTATCAACATTGTCCTTCTAATTATGTTGCAAATTATAGCTTACTTACAGATTATAAAACTGATATTACATGAAAAGGGTGGAAGCAAGTTGCTCATAATTGATCCCAGCTAAGGAAAAGGAAGCACTGTATGGAAGGCAACACATGGAAAATTAGTTTCTTTCTTTATTTTTGTTAGAACATTTGAAATTCCATAGTTAGGATTATTTTTTATTTTTAAATAAAATAAAAAAGGAATAGGATTTCGAAATAACATGGATGATTGATCAAGCAAGCATGACACAAGAGGTGAAAGGGGCAACAAAAGAATTAAGTAGTGAAAGTGAAAAGATTGGGAAAAGAACAAAAGAAGAAAATGAAGAAGGGGTGGTACACCACATGCCATGATCAGTAAGAGGGAGGACGCAACTTTTAAAGGAATTTTTACCATTTTACCCTTTCTACCACCTATATATTCAGTACTAACTTCACTTTTACTTTCACTTTTGCTTTCACTTTATCTCTCTAGAATTCAAGCATACAAACACTCTTACATCTCTCTAAAAAAATTTCAACCTCCAAATTCTACCAAATTATGCCCCGCATTAAACAATCAGCCCCACAGGAGCTATATGGATGAGACCAAGTTGCGGGATGTGGGAGAAGAACCCGAACAGTAGACTTTGGTGCACCCCTCCTAGTCTATACAGAGGAGGAAGGTACTCATTTCTAATCCCTTAATTTTAGACAAATTTTAGTTCCACAATACTTTGATTTTGGCACACTCGACAAGCTAAAGTTGCGTGAAAGGGTAGAAAACCTAGCTAAGGGAATCTAGTGGGCCTAATTCATAAGATTCCTATTTCCTATTTCTCAGAAGCTTACACTAGAATTTTTCACTTTACTGAGTTATGAGTCTAAGAACCCCAAAGAATTGTGGCTTAGATTGAGAGGAAGAGCATATAAACAAAATATAGAAATCATGTGCAATATGTGCGGATTCCTTAGATCTGCCATTATTGATCAACATGAGGATTTTCATCCTTCTCAGTATTGGAATGAACCTGCTAGAATTGAGTGATTTCATGCCAAGAATTCCCATAATAACATAATTAAGTCCCACAAACACTTATTGTGGCACAAATTTATGTGTCAACTAGTTTTTGACAAAATCGAAACCAAAAATGTTCCACAAAGGAAATTTTTATGTTTTGGTGCAAGGAACACAATATTCTAGTCTAGACATCCACACATGCGCTACAAGCTATTGTTATGGCTCCACACAAGAGGAGCAACAATCTAGGAATGGGTTACATAGTGTTGTCCATTATGGAATATTTTGGGGTAGATCGTAGTGGATTAACCGTCCAACTACTTGAATTCCTAAACCATCATCACTTATGGCGGGTTGAAATCCTTAAGTCCCACTACATGGAAGTTAGGGATATTAGCCAAAAGACACATGTCAGGACTAAGGCCAGTCAGACAAGTTCAAGGTCAGTACCACCTCGATAGGAAGAAGAGTCCGGTGAAGAATCTAAGGAAGAGGAAGAGGAAGAGTAAGAACCACATTAGAAGAAGGTTTTGGATGCAATCTTTGAAACCAGGAAGACATTTACGGAGATGGCGCAGACACAACGACGCTAGAGCCAGGATATTCGGCAGTCCATCAATATTTCAAGTCTCAAGGCGTTCAATTGCTACCTCTAACACCATCACCTCCATCTCCATAGGATTTATATCTAACCCAAAATTTTTCTTTTCTAAATTAGCCTTCAGTTCTATTTTGTCTTTATATTTATTTTTTATTTTCTTTCCACTTTAATTTTTGTCTTTTCTTTTCTTTTATGTGTTTGTATGTGCTTCCTTCTCACATTAAGGACAATGTGTTATTCAAGTGTAGGGAGGGATTCTATGTTTTGCTCTTGAATGTGATTTTGCATATTGTATGATAGTTATTAGGTTACATTGTGTGAATTGTTTGGACGTGGCAATGGCTTAGGTGGAGTGAAATTTATTTAATTTTGAACATAGTCTATTAGGATGTGAATGATCATTAGCTCACACAATTAGTGAGTTAGGCTTCTTTGGATAAATATACAGCTTAATTAGGACTTAGTATAAGTTGAGCACCCTCTAGATTGTCACATTCATTCATAATTTAAGGCCTTTCAACTTAAGTAGCTTAACTAGTATTTTTCATGAAAACGAGTAGTTGAAACAACAAGGTAGGTAATAAATTGCAATAAAAAAGTTTTTAATAAATCACTATTCTGCTGATTTTCAGGTTATGAATAGAGCTAGTAGCTAATTGAAAATATGATAACAGCAGAGTAACCAGATCGACACACATCACAAATGTGTGCCTCCACTTCAAAAGGTTATAATGACGTTCCAACCAAGCTATTTAATAAAAATGACTTAGTCGAGTAACCAGATCAACATTCATCACCAATGTTTGCCTCTAAGTAAAAGACCAAGTCCATGCTTAAATTTAAAAAAGCGTGTTTTCTTAATGAAAGCATACCAAACTTGTAATAAGCTTGAATTTTCATTAAAATATACTTCGGAACGGTTACAGAATCTGAAGGATCAAAGAATTATTAATGTGTGTGTGCATTTGAATATGGTAAATAAATTATCACTTAGATCTTTATTAATTTGTATATTTAGTTCAAGGCCCCTAGACACCCATTTTGCATGTCAATGATTAAATATAACTTGAATGATTGTGTTCATGATTAAATTTATTCCATGAAGTCGAAGTCATTGTCTCATTATTGAATTGAGTGTTGTATGTGTTACGTGTTCCTTGTTTTGTTTGCTTGAGGACAAGTAAACATTTAAGTGTGGGGATGTTCATAGTTGTAATTTGCATTATGTTTTATGGTTTAATTTGTTATGTATTTAGTGTTAAATTAACTGTTTAGTGTGTATTTAGGTTAAGATTATGTTAATTTATGTGTTTAATTGTTTTTTTATAGGTTAGTATGAATCTTTGGGCTTAAATGTTATGTTTTTGAGGTATCTTGATGTGTTTGTTAGTGTTTTAGGGTAAACAGCAAAGAACGGAAAGTGTCAAAGAGTTTCAGGTTAAAACCGTGGCCTACGATTATGGCGCAATGATCATGATAGAAAGAGGCAAGCCAGCAAGAGCTAGGCTAGTGCATGATCATGATATAGAGACTAGAAAAAGGCCACAATCATGAAACTTTGGTCATGATCGTGACAGAAAGGCATCACGATCGTGGCAGGTATGGCCACGATCACCGCCTGCGTCGGGCAAACATAAAATCAGCTAATAATGCCAAGTTTAAGGGACTTTTCGGATTATTTTGACCTTGAATCAACCCTAAGGAATCAACAATATAAATAGAATATTAAAAAAAAAGAATAGGAACTTTTTCACATCAGCCAAATTAAAAAACCTTAGAGAGCCTATTGAGAGATTAAGG
Organism: Erythroxylum rotundifolium; assembly: GCA_027563915.1. NCBI lineage: Eukaryota > Viridiplantae > Streptophyta > Magnoliopsida > Malpighiales > Erythroxylaceae > Erythroxylum > Erythroxylum rotundifolium. Next base: position 18,565 of record JAOSBO010190549.1, read on the forward strand.
AAGGAGGCGAAGGAAAAGAGACACGGAGAAGAAGCTTGACATGAAGTGCTTCCCTAAATAGGAGGTTTCTCGCTGTTGCTGCCTCTGTTATTCCATTCTCGACATATTTTTTAGTTATTTAAATTTATTGATGTATAGAATTGAGATAATTATTAAGAATAGGTTGTGTTGAATATTGAGTTTTGTCTATACTCACCTTTGGGATTTTTGATCTTGATATTAATGAAATTTGATTTATTGTGTTTTTATTGAGTTATTTATGATTCAATATCTATGCTTAATAATTTGGTAATAAACTGAGAGGGTGAGCCGAGTGAATACCATCAAATTGGGCTAACGAGAGTTAGGTAGTTTTATAGATAAAGAATTGAATCAAACCATTAAATTTATGTTGTAAGAGATCATGCATAAGTTTTCAATAGGTTATTAGACAATTTTAGAACTAATTTAGGTTTTAGTTAAACTGTAAATTTAGAGATTAAACTTCCATAATTTAAATTAGGGACTATTAATTAGGTTTAAAGATTATAACTCGAGAGAGAGTAATCCACCCTAAGATCATCTAAACCCGGTAATTTCGTAATTTTATAATTAATTAGATTTTCGTTAAAATCGAATTAAACCCCCTTTCTCTCAATTGGTAGTTCCTAGGTTGAGTCTTGATTGGGTTGTGTGATTTGCTATCTTGTTTATATTTTTAAATTTTAATTCTCATGATTGATTGTTTGATTGATTAATTTTCTGCATTAGTTGTTATTTTCAATTATTGTGATTTAATGCGACCTTAGATTCTAGGACTAAATTAGCCCTCTTCGTAGGACCGATACCTTAGGTGCTATGCAAATAACCCGTGTGCTTGTACAATTATCGAGGTTATAAATATTAAAATTTGTAATACGTAAAACCTACGATCAATAGTGTAGTTTCCTATAGAAAGTTTGAGCAAAACACTAACCATCAAACACTTGAGAGAAATGAGTAAAAACCGTAAAGAAGATTCATTTTTGCATCTATACTTATCGTTCAGTGATGGTACCAATTGTTGAGTTTGCTTATGTATTCTAATGAAAAAGTAGTCACGATATGTGTATTAACTTGATATTTGAGTTGGCTAAAATTTGAGGGATTGTGTGCTTTGATCTTTGTGAAAATGAAATGATAGAATTAATTGGTTTTATTTATTTTGCTTAAAGACAAGCAAAGATTTAAGTATGGGGATGTTGATAGTTGTGCATTATTCTATATTTTTTCAGTAATTGGCATGTGTTTCTTGTATAATAGTTTATTATTGTAGTAGTTTAGGGTTCATTTTGTAGTATTCTTTTGTGTTTGATGATAATTTAGGTCTGTTTCGAGCCCTTTTGTTATTACCTTTAGAGGTCAAATAAAAAATTTTTAATTCCAAGGATTGCAGTATAGAATGCAACCTCAGGCTATTTCACTTAATCGGAACCTGATGAATGGAACTAAGCTAGCCTATATGTCATGATATGCAAACAAAATTAGCAAGAGGGGGTTTAAATCTTTGGAAATTCAGACAAAAATAAGCGAATTGTAAGAAAATGTAATGAAAAGTATTTTTGGATTTCGGGAATAGAAAAGCGATAAAATGAAAACAATGATCAAATGATGATGGTATCCTTTTGAAAACAAGCTTTGGCTATCATAGTTAAAAATGAATTTTTATGGGAGTGAATCACTAAGTTTCAAATGGTAAACCATAAAGAACTCTTTAAGTCCAAGGTTTTAATCAATGAACTCCATTTCATAAAACCTTGTTGAATGTTCTTAGTGTGTGCAATGGGTAAGTCAATACAATAATTCATTTTAGGATTTAGAATCATCTCAATATCAAACACACCTAAGCAGATAAAAGAGAATTAACCAAATCACAAATTGTAACATCCCGTTACCTCTGGGAGGTTAGAATAGTAAATATGAGTGATTAATGAGAGATTTTTCATGCTCATGCATTATATGATATGCTCATATTCATGAATATTGAATTTTTGCACATGAAAATAATTTTACATGCATTCATAGACATTCCGAGTATAATTGATTTATAATTGAATTGTGAATGTGATTTTTTGGAGAATCGTGGTTTTTATATGTTAAAATTTTGATTTGGAGAGTGTATTTAGTGATTTAGAATTTTTGGATATTTTTAGAAAATTTCTAAAAATTTTGGTAAAATTTAGACTAGGAAAAATGCCAAGTGGCAAGACAATTGACAAATAGCAGTAGAATTAAGAATCAAATGGCAGTGAAATTTTTCACTAATGACTTTGGGATTTAATGACACATGTTATTGAAATTTGGAGATAATTGGAGCAGAAATTAGAGTTTAATGAACTAGTTTTAAAAGAGATCCAATTGGGACCATAGGAAAGTGACAAGTGGCAGTGACAAGTGTCACCGCCACTTGCCACTCCTCTCCCCACTCACGAAACTCCACCATTTTAATTGAAAGACCACTTTAAAAGTTGTCTTTCACT
>JAOSBO010190555.1:0-21061 GCA_027563915.1 Erythroxylum rotundifolium
TAGTTTGATGGACTAGCTACCCATCAAGTCTTAGCACCAAGATGAGATCTTGTGTGTTAATCACCATATAGAGTAAAATAGGATATCTAGAAGGAAAAACCAATATAGAGGTAAAACGGTAATTTTACCCTTTATTGTGCAGATGCCTATAATAAGGTTCATAATAGGGTTTGCAATTGGACATCTTATTTGAAATATGTGTTCTCATAATATTCAATAATTCAAGAGTTCAACTAATTATCTTTAGTGGAATGACATTTAGTTAATAAGCTAGAATTAATTCTAATGAGAATAAATTAATTCTAGCTTTATTGGAGCTTGAATTATCTAAGTCCAATAAGATTCCCCACTTGACTTCTAGGAAGGTTATCAAGTAAAGTAAGAAATACAAATAGAGATTTTAAAGCCTATTATTGAATGTTGGGCTTATACTAATTAATTGTTAATTATAAGCCCAATTGAACATTTAGAAATGAGCTAATCTTTACTTTAATTTGATTGATTAGATTAATTAAATTAAAATAAAGTTATTTAAGATAAATGGAGGTAGAATCTCGTTTTAATGGACTAATGAACCATCTTTACTATAGCAAATCAATACTAAATGTGCAGCTGCACATTTAGTATTGATTTGCTATAGTAAAGATGGTTTTAACATGTGTTATTATCATTAAATGGAGTAATGACCTTATCATTAAATGGTTTTATGGTGGTCTTTTAATGATAGCATGTATCCTATTAGCATTCATTGGATTAAATAAGAAAGAGGTGCATTATGATGGACCATCTTCCTTCTTTCTTCACAAAACCAAAATTGATATGTCTCATTTAGGTTAGTTGTCTTTCCATATAGCCATCTTAAAGACAAATGAGAAGAGCCTCATTTAATGGCTTCTTTATGAATGATTAAAGAATGAAGTGATGCATTTGATGCAAATCTCTTTCTTTTGATGAAAACTGAAATTGAGAAGGTGTAAGAAGGTGTTCTTGTATTTTTGACTCTCTCTCTCCTATCTTGCATGGTATAGATGAAAATTGCATGAGAAGTGTCTCAAAAATTGGCTTCTTCCTTCTAAGGGAAAAATCTCTTCAAGTTTTTTTCTCCTTTCCCATTAAAGGATCTTGTTAACCAAATTGTCCAAGAAGAACAAGTGGTAGATCAAATTTGTCAAGGATACAATATCGAGAAGAGGATATAATAATGAGAAGAGGATATATCTTCTAGGAGAGGATACGTTTCCCAGGATAGGATAACACAGCGAAGAGTTAAAGCTGTAGCGAAGGAGTCGGTAATATAATTTCTACCACTTACTGTTTATTATTCTTATACCGTATCATGTATGGCTACGCGTGTTGATTTGGTTATGTTGCTTCTTCTGCAATTTTGATTTTTAACAAGCTTTGAAATCTACCGTTTTATCTAAATCGTGCATGCTTTATTTTTCCAATCTAACAATTGGTATCAAAGCCAGGTTTATTATGTATGATTTCGATTCCTATATATGATGCATGGGTTGGCAATCATTTTTGTAAGCTGCATATTTTTATGTGATAGAAATATATGTGTTGTATGTTTTGCTCTTTTAGTTATCCATAGATTCTAAAGTTACCTTATAAGTTTTGTTCATTTGGTTGTAACAAGGAGGGTGGCCTATCATCATCATGTTTCCTGCTTTTATGATTTCTTTGATTATGTAATGTACAAAATCATGTAATGATGAAGATGAAGAAGCCATAGATGAAGAAATGAAGAGGTAAGGTATTGGTTTTGCTAAAAGTGTATTGGCAAAGTTTCGGTTGTTAACAAATTGCTGGATTTTTGTGCTTACAAATTTTCAGTTTTATGTCACAATAAGTTTTGGTTTTGATTAAAAACAAGTGCTGTTTTTTTTGTTTCATAAGGACAATTTTCGGTTCTCATGAAAAACTAGTGCTGGAAATTTTCTTTTCAAAGTGAAAATTTTGTTTTTATGAAAGTCAAAACTTTGTTGTAAAAGAAAAGCCATTACACATTTTTTACATAATAGTCCAGGTTATGCAAGTGAAGAGTTCGAAGCAGAAGATCCAAGTCCAAGAAGAAATTATTGGGCTTAAAAGCCTTGTAATTTTATTTATGTTTCCAAGATGGACAATCAAAAGTTGCTTATAAGTCCATGTGATGAATGGATAAATGAATGCAAATATTATGTGATTGCATGTCATTTAAAAAATTGCCAACCCTAGGCTTTGCCATGCATTCATTATTTATGAGATATATAATGAATCAATATAGGATGGAGAATAAATTGCATTTGGACAAGATGGTATTTATTAAAACTTAAAGCCTAAAAATATTGAGTGGGAGAGCATGCTCATGTGAGAATCCACGGTCTCTACATTATAGCCCATTTTCATGTGGTGAAGTGTTACTCCACACCAGAGGGCATGAATCCTAGATCTTGCATGGTTTGGGTCTCCTTAAGGATAAGTCCATTTATTGGTAGCAAATGTGATCTCCCACCAAGGCATAGTTTACAAGTACCTTTAGTGGATGAACCAAATGGTTACAAACTCAGTATATTTTATCAATAACCAGCCCACCGTAGCTCTGTTGGTAAAAGAATGGACCAAATTATGATGCTTCTTTAAAAGTTAAGCATAAAGATGCTTAGTAGTTTTTTTTTAGTGGGAGGGTCTTAGTTTTTCTTTTAATAGATAAGATGGCCCACAGTCACTTAGTCTATTATAGATAAGAAAACTAACCATCATATAAAGATATAATTGTTTTTAAATCTATCATGATGCATGCATGCATCATGATTTTATACAAAGTTCCAATATTATCGACTAGTATGCTTATTTTTTAATTATCTATATTTTCAAACATAATCACCACAAAATGAATCCACTTACTTTGCTCTTGAAAAATAACAAATTGGAAAACGAATAGAATTTTAATGAATGGAGATGTAACCTAGACATTGTTCTTCAAGATGAATGAATTTCATGGGTATTAACTGAAAATGAGCCTGCACCTCCGGGTGAGAATTCAACTTCTGAGCAAGTCTAACAACATGAACGATGGCAGAATGCTGATAAGACTAGTAAGTGTTATATTCTAGCTTTTGTCAGTAGCATGTTGTAAAAGCAAGGTGCTTGTATGAAAACTACTAATGCAATGGTTCATCACCTACATGAGATGTTTGGTGTGAAGACCAGGTCTACAAGAGTGAAAGCTATCCAAACCCTTTTTAATCTCATACAAAAACCTAGTGAACCAATGCGAGATTACATACTCAAGGTAATCTCTACGGTCACTGAGACTAAGATGCTTGAGGAAGATATGGATTAAAAAACGTAGATGATTATGATCATCAATAGCTTAAACTCTTCTTTTCAGCAGTTTAAGTTAGACTATGAGCTCAATAGCAAGGATTACACCTTGAGTGAGTTAATGAATACCCTCCACAACACGGAGGAGATATTGAATATCAAAACTCATGGGCCTGAAGCTAATGTAGCATCTTCTTCTAAGCCAAAGGGTAAGGGCAGGCAAAAGAAGAAGGGTCCAATGGAAAAGAAGGCCCAAATAGGGGTCAAGGCTCAATCCATGAAAAAGAAGGCAAAAGAGAACATCAAGGGAAAGTGGTTCCACTGTGATAAGATGGGCCACTGGAAAAGAAATTGTCCAGTCTACCTTGAGTCCCTCAAAAGCAAACAAGGTATAGGTTTCCTAAGTTTTTTAGGAACTAGAAAGGTGGTAGATTTATGTGATTCTTAGATACTGGATTCAAGAGCCACTAACCATGTTTGCAATTCTTTACAAGGGTTCTAGCAAAGGAAAAGACTACCTAAAGGCTAGTTTCAAGTCAAGATAGCAAACGGATCCTATATTTCAACAGAAGTAGTGGGAGTAGTTATTTTAGACTTTCTTAATGGTTATAGGTTATATTTGGAGGATGTTTATTACATGCCAATGATTGTAAGGAACAAGATTTCTGTTTTTTGTTTAATAAAGTCTAGTTATTCCTTATATTTTGAAAATGTTGTTTCAATATATGAGAATAAGGATTTTATTTGTAATGCAACAATTAAATAGGGATTGTTCTTTATAGAACCTATGACAGGCTCACTAAACACCATAGAGATGATAAAACCAAGATAATCCAATGTCTCTAGCGTTAATTCAAAATATCTGTGGAACTTAAGAATGGGTCATATCAATCATATAAGACTTGACAGGTTAGTAAAGGATGGGATCCTTACAGTCTTGGATAATGATCCTTTACCCACCTATGAGTCTTATATTGAAGGAAAAATGACCAAGGCCTTATTTCCTTTTAAAGGAAACATATCTGATTCTACTTGGACATATACATATAGATGTTTGTGGGCCCATGAACGTACAAGCTAGAGGAGGATATAATACTTCATAACCTTTACAGATGATTGCTCAAGATATGGTTATTTGTATTTGATGCTTAAAAAGAGTGAATCCTTTGAAAAGTTCAAGAAATTCAAAGCCGAAGCTGAGAAGCAGCTTAGCAAGCCATTAAAACAACTTCGATCAGATCAAGGTGGTGAGTACTTATCTGGAGGGTTCCAGTAATATTTAATTGACAATAGAATCGTTTCTAACTTGTCAGCTCCTCGAACACCTCAACATAATGGTGTAGCCGAGAGGAGTAATAGGACTCTATTGGGAATGGTAAGATCGATGATGTCCTATGCTAGCCTTCCAAAATCGTTCTGGGGATATGCGATACAAACAAAAATATATCTTCTCAACTTTGATCCATCTAAATTGGTGCCTAAAATACCTAGGGAGTTGTGGACTGGTAGAGTGCCTTCATTGCGGCACTTGAGGACTTTGGGCTGCCCAGTCCATGTTCTAAAGCCTGCATCCATGAAGATGGAACCAAGGTCAGAAGTATGTTTGTTTATAGGGTATCCTACTGGTACTCGAGGGTACTATTTTTACAGTCCTCAAGATAGAAAGGTATTTATGTCGACAAATACAACCTTTTTAGAGGAAGAATTTGTGAGAAATCAAAACAGAAGAAGTGAAGTAGTATTAAAGGAGTTAGCTATTTCATCTAATTTAAGAGTTGATATGGATATAACATAAGAAGATGTCGAAAAGGATTCAAGAGTTGAATCCGAAGTGCAACCTGAACATCAATTAGTGCCTAGACATAGTGGGAGGTTTATGAGACAGCCAAATAGGTATATAGGTCTAGGAGAAGGCTTAATTGCTATCTCAGACCAAGAAGAAACAAATCCTATCATGTGTACTCAGGCTACTAATGATATTGATGCAGAAAAATGGCTTAAGGGGATGGAATCAGAAATAGATTCCATATACACTAATGAAGTATTGATCCTTATAGATCTACAACCAGGTATAAAAGCCATAGGGCGTAAATGGATCTACAAAAGGAAAAGAGGATCAGATGGAAAGGTAGAGACCTTTAAAGCTAGATTGGTAGCTAAAAGCTATACTAAAAAAGAGTGTATAGACTATGAAGAGACTTTTTCTCCAGTTTCCATGCTTAAGTCCATTAGGATTCTCTTACCATAGCAGCCTATTTCTTAATGAGGATCTTAAGGAGATCATTTATATGGCCTAACCAGAAGGTTTTGTTGAGCCCAGGTAATGAGCATAAGGTATGCAAGTTGCAAAGGTCCATTTATGGACATAGGCAAGCATCTAGATCTTGGAACATTAGGTTTGATAAGTTTATCAAATCCTATGGGTTCATACAAAACCTAGATGAGTCTTGTGTCTATAAAAGGATACAAGAAGGAAAGGATATTTTTCTAATTCTATATATTTATGACATTTTGCTCATTTGGAATGACATAGGAATGTTATCTAACATTGAGGGATGACTTAACAAACAGTTTTCAATGAAGGATTTAGGAGAGGCTACCTATGTTCTAGGGATCAAACTTGTAAGGGATTGGAAGAACAAACTGATAGCCTTGTCTCAACTAAATTACATTGAGAACGTGCTTAATAAGTTTGCCATGTAAGATTGCAAGAGGGGTTTCACACTTACTAGACATGGAATCAAACTTTCAAAGGAGCAAGCACCTAAGACCTAAGAGGAGGTCGAACACATGCATAACATTCAATATGCTTCAGTAGTTGGAAATTTAATGTATACAATGCTTTGCACTAGACCGGATATCTATTACACAGTAAGACTAGTAAGCAGATTTCAGTCTAATCCAGGAATGGAACATTGGACTGCAATTAAGTGTATACTGAAGTATCTTCATAGGACCAAGAACTTAATGCTTGTTTACTCTGGAAGTAATCTTATTTCGACAGGATATACAGATTCTGATTTCCAATCAAATGTTGATTCAAGGAAATCAAATTCTGGCTCTATATTTGTTTTAGGAGGTGGAGCCATAGCCTAGAGGAGTATCAAGCAATCTTGATGGAGGCTGGGTATGTTGTTGCTTATGAAGCAGCAAAGGAACCAGTCTGGCTTTGCAAATTCCTAAATGATTTGGAGGTAGTTCTAAAGGCAGAAAAAGCCATTACACTTTATTGTGATAATAGTGGGGCAATGGCTAATTCTAAAGAACGTCAGAACCATAAAGCTGCCAAACACATTGAGCGAATGTATCATCTCATAAGGGAGATAATACAACATGGAGAGGTAAATGTGGTAAAGATTCCTATAGAGCAAAACCTTGCTGATTCGTTCACAAAGACATTGTCTCAAAAGAGCTTTGAGGGTCATCTAACAGGGATAGGAATGAGGGATATGTCAAACTTGCTTTAGGGAAAGTAGGAGATTGTTGGAGTTATGTAAATATAGTGCCCTGGAAAGCAAGTTTATGAACTTATAACTTGATTTTTTTCCAATTACAATTTTGTAATGAAAATATTTATTATTAATAAAAATAAAAGAGTTTGGTTTTATGAGCATTATATATCTAGTCATAAGGTACCGAAATTTTTTTGTAAGTAATATACATATACATAGAGATGTATGGGAAACATGTATATTATAAGAATATAAAATAAGATTCACAGTTGAATAATTAAGTTGGTAACTTAATTATAGTTTAGACTGTAATGTTGTGATTTATCTGCATGTAAGTAAAGGAGTTTACTTTAAGGGAATGAAGAGTTTCATATCGTAATAGTAGTTGACTATTGATAATGACACTATTAAATAAATCTGGAATTAAGTATGTTTTAAGAATAAAGTGGGTTGCTACTTTAATCTTAAAACATACAACTTCAGCATTTATTTATTATGGACCACGATCTTGATGAGTGGTGAACTCAAATATGTTTCATTATAATTCTTGATATAATCGGAATGGATTTTTATAGAGTATTAATCTAGTGCCTGCATGTTGGAATTATTAATTGAAACATGTATCAGGGAATATTCACTCAAATAAAGAGTTTATAGTGATATCATCACTTCTAGATGTTTTATGAAAATTGGTGATTAAATTAGCGTCAGTAGTTTGATGGATTAGCTACCCATCAAGTTTTAACTCCAAGATGAGATCTTGTGTGTTAATCACCATATAGAGTAAAATGGGATATCTAGAAGGAAAAATCAAAGGGAAAAACGATAATTTTACCCTTTATTGTGTGGACGACTATAATAAGGTTCATAATAGGGTTTGCAGTTGGACATCTTATTTGAAATATATGTTCTCATAATATTCAATAATTCAAGAGTTTAACTAATTGCCTTTAGTGGAATAACATTTAGTTAATAAGCTAGAATTAATTCTAATGAGACTAAATTAATTATAGGCGTATTAGAGCTTGAATTATCTAAGTCCAATAAGATTCCCCACATGGCTTCTAGAAGGACTATCAAGTAAAGTAAGAAATACAAATAAAGATTTTAAAGCCTATGATTGAATGTTGGGCTTATACTAATGAATTGTTAATTAGAAGCCCAATTGAACATTTAAAATGGGCTAGGCTTTGGTTTAATTTGATTAATTTGATTAATTAAATTAAACAAAGTTATTTAAGATAAATGGAGGTATAATTTCGTTTTTAATGGACTAAATGTGCAGCTGCACATTTAGTATTGATTTGTTGTATTAAAGATGGTTTAAAGGTGTTTTATTATCATTAAATGGTTTAATAGTGGTCTTTTAGTGATAGCATGTAACCTATTAGCATTCATTAGATTAAATAAGGAAAAAATGCATTATGATGGACCATCTTCCTTCTTTCATCACAAAATTCATATGTCTCATTTAGGTTAGTTTTTTTTTCATATTGCCATCTTAAAGAAAAATGATAAGAGTCTCATTTATTGGCTTCTTTATGAATGATTAAAGAATGAAGTGATGCATTTAATGCAAATCTCTTGTTTTTTTTGATGAAAACCGAAATTGAGAAGGTGTTCTTGGATTTTTGACTCTCTCTCTCCTGTCTTGTATGGTATAGATGAAAATTGCATAAGAAGTGTCAAAAATTGGCTTCTTTCTTCTAAAGAAAAATTCTCTTCAAGTTTCTTCTCCTTTCCCACTAAAGGATCTTTTTATCCACGTTGTCCAAGAAGAATAAGTGGTAGATCGAATTGGTCGAGGACACAATATCGAGAAGAAGATACATTACTGAGGATAGGATAGCACAATGAGGAGTTAAATCTGTAGCAAAGGAGTCGGTAATATAATTTCTACCACCTTATTCTTATGTTTATTATTCTTATACCATATCATGTATGACTGTATATGTTGATTTGGTTATGCTACTTCCATTGTAGTTTTGATTTCTAAAAAGTTTTTAAATCTACCCTTTTATCTAAATCGTGCATGCTTTATTTTTTCAATCTAATAGTTTTGTGTATAAACACATATAAAACATTATCTTGTTCTTTTCCAAAAGATGTCACATAGGAGAAATTTTAAAGTTTAAGCTAGACTCAGGCTAAAAAGACTTTGGAGGTTGAGAGAATAGCAATAAGACTCATATGAGAACAACGGTGTCTTCTTTGGTTCAATTAACATAGACTTGGTTCCATATTTTGTTCGATATATTAGATGAACTCTCTTATCCATTATATTGATATTTTTTCCATGGTTTATGATAACAAAAAGACATATTTGGTGAGCTTGGAGTATAACTTTTAATTATTAAGTAAAAAAATATTTAATAAAGTTAATGTTATTTACATATTAAAAAACAATAATCAATTAAAAATACTGATAATTATCATTTAAACAAAACACAATTTAAATGATTTTCCTGCGATAAAATAATTTCTTACCAGTGTACATAATTTAATTAATGATGTATATAATAATAAAAGATAGTATCTATGTATATAATTGTTATCCATAATTTCTCGTAAACCAAAATTTTCTTTACGAGCATGTATTATATTGTTTTATTATTAATATCCTCATCTTATTGAAATATTCATAGCACGTGTTTGTGGATGCATTTGGTTTTAAACCTAGATTATGTTTAAAACAATAAACTATATTTCACCAAATTTATTTTTTGGGTTGACTCTTTGTGGAGTTCTCGTTGAGGATGGGACCTGTATTGTTTATTTTATGTAACCATCCTTGATTCTTTTCAAGAATCTGCATCCGCACATTATACAAATTGATATCCAATACACTTCCGACCATTGCAAGATTCCATGCACTAGATGATAAAAATAAATAGAGCATAGGTTTTTTTTATATGCATGCGTACGATTTGAAATAAACCTATCACATGCTTCACGTTGTTTTTAGATCTTTTATTTGTTAGACTTGTGATTGTTTTGTGGTTTCTGGTATGTCAAAAATCATACTCGGTATCAAAATAGATTACTTCTCTCTCTAGAAGTTTGGTTTTGTTTTCTGCAACACCAGAAGTGAGATACAGTTGAAAGAAATAGAATATGATATGTTATTTCTTGCTATACCATACATCTATTTTACACTTATGATTTTACTCATTCTGTTTCTTATAATCCAACCTAAAAATGTTGGTTTACATTATGATTGTTGACAGTGAAAAATGAACGATGTTCTATTTTTCATTACTTCTCATTCTGTTTCAAAAAAGAAAATGTTGGTTTGTTTTTGTCAATTCTTCTCTTCAAGATACTTTTATTTTTCTAAAGCTAGAAGAGAAGAGTTTTTAAAAAAGCCGCAGAAAACGGAATGCAGATGAAGAAGAAGTGACTTCTTTCTAAATACATTCTAACATTGGATAAGACAACGTGTGCACATGTGCTTATATATATATATATAATTGATGGCTCTTGACAATAGATACGTTGTTATATATATAAAAGTATAATAAGACAAAAAGTCTCATCAAATAGTTCTTGTTAACCTAGAATTGGTTCAGGCTTTGGACATTGAGATTCAACAATCAGGTTTGTGATACTTCTAGGCTACAATGACATGTAGAGAAGTGGTTAACATTTCATGAATAGATCATATCTATGTGATGTCTAATGGGCTCACAATTTAACCACATTGAGGTTGGGCTAGATTTTATTATCTATATTAATAAATTAAATTAAATGTAGCATAAAGAATTAGAAATAAGTTTTCTAATTTAAAAAACTAATTTATTTACTTAAAATAAGAAAGGTTTTTCATTAAAAATTAGTTTCTAATTAAACCAAGATAAATTAATTAGTTCAATTATAATTTAAATTAGAAATAAGTTTCTAATTCAATTTAACTTAGTCATATTTGAATATGATTGGATTAGAAATAAGTTTGTAATTAATTAGATATTAATATCATAATTTGATTAGTGCAAAAAAATGATAGTAGAATTAAATTATTTCCATTATATAAGTATAAGTTCGCTATGTGTTAGACAAAATAAATTATTTATTTTATGCACTCTTCTGATTTCTGAAAATTTGTTTTTCAGGAAGATGTCTATTATTAAACAGACATCTAAGCTTATTCGTTGTGAGGCATAGAAGACACGTATTGGCAACATGTATGTACAGTTAGTTAACATGTGTTTAATACTTGGAGATGATCTAACACAACATATTATTTCAGTTAATAACATGATACAAGAGTTATACTTTGGAGGTTGTCTAGGTTAGGTAGATGTTGAAGTATATGATTTTGCTTGTGACATTACTTTAACCTCAAGGCAAACTATTACAAATACTCTGGAATAATATGCCTACAAAGAAGACTTATAATTTGTTAGTGATGGCATTTATTAAAGAGATGAGTATAAGGATGTTGATTAGGAATTTGTATCCTATAGGTCTTCCAATGGAAATAGTAAGAGTTATTGTACATCGAGCTTCACGAACTGTGTCACGCGAACTTGTGAACTCATTTCCACATAAGGTTCATTGCCTATAGAGTGTTCATAGGTTGTAGTACTTTAACAAACAATATGTAGTTTTATAAGAACAAAGTCTTGATATTTATGTAATATGTTTACATATATTTTATATAGGAATTCATCTAGAGTAAGGTACTTAGGATTTGTTTGTTGTATGAATGAGATTGAACACATTAGTGGACTTTTGATTTTATAAGCAATTATGATCGAATTATTTACTCTATGAATGAATAGTATGACATTAACATGTATATATATTTCTTTCTTATTATAGAAACTTAGTGCTTCAAAATGGCTACTGCGTTAAAGAATATTGTTTCTGAACTCAATAAGGGTGAGAAACTCAATGGTGACAATTATGAAATCTGGAGTATGAAAATCCAATATGTGCTAGAGGAGCAAGAGACTCTTGAACCATTAAACCTAACCATGGAAGTTCCTAAGGAGGGTACTACAGCCTAACATAGAAGGGACTGTGATGCATGTGAATTATGGAAAAGAAAGAAATCTTTAGCTCGCATCACGTTACTAAGTAGCATAGATCCTGATATTATGAGGGAGTTCCGTAAATTCAAAAATGTAAAGGACATGTGGTCTGCATTGGTTACTTGTTTTGGAGGTGCTTCAGTGACCAAAGTGCTACTCATTTACAATTAAGTTTGATGCTTATAAGAAGCACCCAGATGATACAATGCAAAAGCATTTAAGGAAAATGTCCAACATGGTAAGTGAGTTACGTGATGTCGATCATAAGCTTTCTAATAAGCAATAAGTACAAGCTGTGAGTCGTTCACTGCCTTAGAGTTGGGAACATATGAAAATGCACCTAACTCATAATGAGAACATCAAGACAATGGAAGATGCTGCAAGGCATCTCATCTTGAAGGAGGAGCATCTTGAAGCCTCAAAGATGTCTTCTGAGGCATATGCAATTAATTCTAGCTCACATGGAGCTATAAATAAGAAATGTAAGCATCATGGTGGACACAAATGGAAGAAGAATAAGAGATTCAACCATTCCTCGACACAAGTGGAAGAAGAATAAGAGATTCAACCATTCCCCTTAGGAATCCAAGAAGACAAAATGAAACCAACGTGGACAGGGAAAATGTCCTTTCAAAAAGAAGAATATGAAACATGTGGAGTGCTATAATTGTAGTAATAAGGACCATTTTGCTCGAGATTGTAGCAAGCCTAAGAAGGTACAACTTTATAGTAAAAACATTTGTTATGTGAATGTTTCTTGTTCTTTTTTTCTAACTGAATAACATCCTTTATGGATTGCAGACTCAGGAGCAACCAACTATGTAGCGAAGGATCGTAATGTCTTCGTTGAGTTTCGTAAACTCCCATATGGTAGTTGATGGCTTTATGTAAATGACAATTTCGGAGTTGCTGTACAAGGAATTGGCAAATGTAAATTGGACATGTGGGGAGGATAACACCTCATCCTCATGAAGTATTATTTGCTCCACATATTCATAGGAATCTTTTATCTATGTTGATGTTAGTTAAACTAGGTTTCAATATAAATTTCCACAGTGGTGGAATGGATTTGTATCTTTGATTTATTAATTATAGTCATGGTTTTTTATATGATGGTTTTATTGTATTGGATGTGTTAAAGAAAAATAATAATATTAGTTATTCATTATTTACATTTAGTAATTCCAAAAATGATGCAACTTTGTGGCATGCTAGACTCTGTCATATTGGTAAAAATCAAATAAGGCGATTAGCCAAAGAAGGCCTTTTAGGTAATCTAAGTCAAGTAGATCTACCTACAAGTGAGCATTGTTTAGCTGGTAAAATGACAAGAAAGCCATTTGGAAAGGGAACAAGAGCTTTATATCCATTGCAATTAATTCATTCTGACATCTGTGGTCCAATGAATGTGAGGGCTAGATGTGGGGCAGTTTATTTCATCACCTTCATAGATGACTATACTCAGTATTGTCATGTGTATTTGATTTCAAATAAATCGGAATCATTTGATTGTTTCATAAAATATATGAACTTGGTTCAGAATCAATTAGATAAGAAAATAAAAGCATTAAGAACTGATCGTGGATAAGAATACTTATCTGACAAGTTCAAGGCTTTATGTGATGAGAAAGGAATAAACAAGCAACTAACAATTCCTAGAACCCCACAACAAAATGAGGTCACTGAAAGATGAAATAGGATGCTATTAGAAATTATTAGGTCTATGATGGCCCAAGAAAATTTACCAATCACTTTTTGGGGTGATGCATTGCTAACAGCCACCTATGTACTTAATCGTGTGCCTACAAAATCAGTTATTAGCACACCATATGAGTTGTGGACTGGTAGGAGACTTGATATGTCAAGTCTCAAACCTTGAGGGTGTGCAGCCTGTATTCATGATCTCTCTCACAAACATGGGAAATTAGGCCCAAGAGGGAGAAAAAGTATTTTTATTAGATGCTATAAACGCTCAAAAGGATATGTGTTCATTGGTAAACAAGGTAACGAAGGTGTAACTAAATTTGAATCGTGAGATGTAACATTCGTGGAGAATGAATTTCCCAAACAAGGTGAAATAGGTAAAGACCTATTGTTATATGAGACGCTTGATCAAAATGATTTTGTTACAAAGAATCAAGATGAGGAACTTCAACCAAGTGGGAGCAATTCCACAAAAAGGTTCTCTATCATGACTGATCTGAGTGGGAGCAATAAGATTCATCATGAATTAGTTTATAATGAACCTCGTTTAAGACTTATTAATTGAAGAATAATTCCCCAGCGTCATTTTGAGATTGAAGGAGAAATTAATATGATTGTTCTGCAAGAGGAAGAAGAGCCAAGGAATGTAAATAAGGCTCTTACTAGCCCTGCTAAAGAAGAATGGATGAAAGGAATGAAGGAGGAAATGACTTCTTTAAGCTCCAATCAAGTATGGGACTTAGACCAATAGATTCCTAAGAACTTTTCCTTTCTTTCCATAAAAATTTAGAGTTATCTGAATTGATTTGAAAGTGATTGATAGGATGGAAGTGTTGAAGTCTACTGGAATGTTATGAATTGGGAAATTTTCATGATCATGCTTCAGTTTTCTAATTGTAACTTGATATGTAGATATCTGAATGAGTTTATTTTTGATTTATATTAAACTAGAGACATTTATACAACTTTTTTGAATAAGTTGAATTTTAATTCTGTCTCTATGATTTCAAAATTGGCATGTAATTGAGTCTCAGCTTAAGCTGTAGCACTACCAAGGACATAAATCTTATCCTATGGTTATTGAATAAAATGTATTGATGTGGGACGAATTAGGCTGAGTTTTCATCACCAAAGTTGTATCTTATTCTATTATCTTTAAATTGGTATACATCTTGAAATATTTGGGTATCTTAGCTGAAAGACATGAGTTTTACAATTAGAGGGTATGATCATGTACTAGCCAAAAATTCAAATGTGCACAGTCTGTGGTATTTTGTGCATAACTCATTGAATACTGAATCAAATTGGATTATCTTGGATTCATTAGAAACTTAAGAAACTTTTTAAAAAATTTCTAGAAGGACGTGTTGCCTAATTTTGTCATTTACCCTATTAGATTAATTATACAAAGTTGGCCCAAAATTATGTGGGTAGAAAATCTGAAGTGGTCAATTAGGTTATGATATTGATTTCACATTGTTTTATTTTGTTTGAAATTGTAAGTACCAAATGTTATTGATGAGGGCTTTGATATCTGATCAATTTGATGATGATAATTACAATAAGATACCAGATTTTTCATTGAACATGCATTGTGCATACTTTCTATACATTGATGTGCATATAAGAATACTTGCACATTTGTGCAAAAATGTGATATTTTTGAATTGTTGTGTATGTTTTAAACGAGCATATCGGATGCCAGTTGAACATTGCCAGACCATCCAGGAAATAGCTTCTTGGAGCATAATATGAGTCAAGCTAGATGATTTCCTAGGATTGAATTGATTTGAATTTAATTTAATTTGATTTGTTAAACTTCCAATATTATTGAACTATTTGTGAGTTGTTTATGAATTTCGAACCTGAGGTCCGAGGAGTTTAATAGTCGAGCATGTATTGGGAGTGTTTTGATTTGATATGAATTTGACATTTGATTCTCAACGAAAGTTGAATGCCGGACTTAGGTCCGTTGATTGTGAAATCTCGTCTGAGCATTGTATAAGATTGTGATATATGAGATAATCAACAATTGTTGCATTTCATAAAATCCATGCTCAGATAATGGCGTTGGGTCTTGAGTTGGCAGTATGAAGCGCTTCCACATAGAGCTTTGCTCTGTGATATATGTTCTGCATATAGAGCTATGCTCTATGATTCTGTTCCAACTGAGCCCTATAGGCCAATATTTGTATCAACATGTAATAGGCACTCAGTCACAACAATAAGAAAGAATGTAAATCTCATGCATATAACATTATAAGACTGAAATTTATTGAATGATTTGCAAAGTTGAATAAGTGATAAATTGATGTGATTTATTTTCTATGCGAGCAATACGAATTGTGTGATCTCATGATATCCCATATTGTGCGAACATCTGGAATGTGTTTATGATCTGAATAAGTGTCTGTAAAATTTTCATTATGCATATGTGATCCAGTGAAATCATCATTGATGGTTCATTCATTGAGTTTGCAAAACTCATAAAGATTGCATTGTGGTTTTCAGGTAAGAGACAGGAGACCTAGTTCTTTAGACAGGGCTAAAAGACCCTTTAGATTTTGTTATGGCTTAGAGATCTGTCAGCTGGCTCCATAAGTGTTGTGTCTTGTATTTTGTTATTTTTGTTAGAGCTTGTATGAGGTTATGCAAATATTTTTCTAAAGGAAATAGTATAAATTTTGTGGATTAATGCAATAAATGGTTTTTAAAATTTGTTCACTTTTAAATGATGTTAGTTGATGCCATGTGTAAGTTAGAATTGTTTTGCTCTAACATACCATTATCATACGTTATGTTCCTAAAAGTTTGGGTATGTATCCTATGGTAGTGGGATGTTGCACGAAGACCATTGTGTGTATGTTCTTTATATGTGGTTGATATTGTTAGGTCAAGAGGACTTTACGATGATCAATTTTGATGACAATCAAATAATAATAATGTTAGAAACAAATGAACATTTTGACAAGTGTGATAAGTATGCAGACGAAGTCAATATAGACGCAAGTCAATATAGATGTAAGACAACATAGACACCAAAGACAATACAGACACAACAAAACATAGACTCAAAAGTCAACACAGATGCAAATCAATACAGATGCGAAGTCAATATAGACTTAAAGACACAGACGCAAGACAATAAAGTAGCACATCGGATGGTTACTGAGTTGGAGTTAGTTACAAAACTCAATTAAATAATGGTTATCAAGAATCAAGAAGCGGTTATCAAAGATCAAGAACCAGTTAGAGACTGAGGGTACAAATACTAGTCTTAGTCAAAACTTTTGAGCTAATGAATCCTACGAGTCTTACAACTTTGAGAAATCAGTGATCTTTGAGTGCTTACTTAGAAAAGATAATTTCTGTAGTGCGATACTAAGAAAGCTAAACCTACTGTAACAATAGCTCACAATATCTTTTTCTAGTGAGAGAAAGAAAAGGCAAATAGCCTGAAGAGGCTAAGATCTGAAAGAATACTTTGTAAGAGACCTGAAGAGGCTTTAGAAGGGAAAAAATAATACTTGTAATTGTTTGGAGTATAGTGAAACACTCAGAAAAACTCTGAGAATTGGACGTGACCCACGGTTTAGGGTGAACCAGTATAAAAATCGCAGTGTCTACTTTCTATCCTTTACTTCATTTTATTTTGTTGTTATATAATTAGATAGAATTTATTTTGCGATTTAACTACGTATTAAATTTCGTATAATCCTTGTGATATTTTTTTAACAAGTTTCAGAAGTTCTTAGCAAGTTTTTTGTATTCACAAAAAAGGATACACCATTCAACCCCCTTCTGTGTATCGAGTTTCTTGTACATAAAGTCTATACTAACGTATGATTTACTTCAATTGGTATCAGAACTCAATTTCTAAGAACCACCTTTACAAAGTAAGTACAAAGATCCATGGAAGAATCATATGTTTTTATAGCTGAAGGTGCCTCTGTCACAAGACCTCCTGCGTTCAATGGTAAAGATTATCATTATTGGAAGGACAGGATGCGGCTCGTTATGGAATCCACACACATTGATCTTTTAGATATCATCAAGAATGGACCAAATGAACTAGTAGATGATGAAGGAAATGCCATTCCTCGCAATAGATGGTCAGCTGATCAGAAAGTCAGATTTCAACTAAATTCAAAGGCTAAGTTCTTTCTGAGTTGTGCGTTGAGTAGAAGTGAATATGGTAAAGTCCATGGATGTGAGACTGAGAAGGAGATGTGGGACACTCTATCCATCGCACATGAAGGCATAAACTAGGTGAAAGAGTCCAGGATCAATATTCTTGTACATCAATATAAGTTGTTTAAAATGCAGGAAGATGAGTCTATTGATCATATGTTTAGACGATTTCAAATTATCGTTAATGGACTTAAAACTCTTGGGAAAATCTACGATAATTAAGATCACGTGAGAAAGATTTTTAGAAGTCTGCCAAAAAGATGGAGACCCAAGTCACTGCTATACAAGAAGCCAAGGACTTGAGCAAATTAAAGCTAGAAGAATTGTTTGGTTCTTTGAAGATACATGAAGTAGAGCTAGATGCTGAAGATAAATTGAAAAGAGACAAATCCATAGCATTAGAGGTTAGTCAAAAAAATCACAAGACTCAAAGAAATAGAAGTTCTTCGTCAAAAGCATTAAAGATCGAAGAAATCAAGAAAGATGATACCAGCGAATCTGGTCGTGACTCAAGTGAAGATGATTATGAATTATCTTTCATTTCAAGGAAGATCAAAAGGATGTGGAAAAAGAAAGCAAAAGGATGCAAGAATTTTTCTTTTAAGAAAAATAGCAAAGAAGAAGTCAAGAACGAGAAGACCTCTATCATTTGCTACGAGTGCAATAAACCAGGAGTCTACAAGTCTAAATGTCCATTGCTGAAAAGATAACCGAAGAAAAATAAAGGAAATAAAAAGAGTATTATGGCAACTTGGGAAGATTTAAATTCATCCGAATCTAATTCTGATTCAGAAGCATCATAATAAGAAAATATATGCTTTGTAGCCGAAAAAGAAGGTGATGAGGGGGTAACTTCAAACTTTAAAGAACTTCAAGAAGAATATTTAGAATTGTTGGAAGATTCATAAATCATATTGAAACAGTATAGATCCCTCAAAAGAAAGTTTGTCGAAAACTTGAGGAACACGAAAGTGTTAGAAAAAGAAAACGTCTGCCTTAAGAAACAAGTAGACGATATGAAAAAAAATTGATAGATTTGAGGAAATTAGTAAGTTAAAACATAGGATTAATTCTCTGTTAGCAGATTTATCAACCTTTATTGAAAGCACAAACAGAATGAATTACATGATCAGTAATTATCGACACCTGAATGACAAGAGTGGTATAGGGTTCATTAAGAGTAATACTGGTCACAAAGAAGTTTGTTCCTTATAGAAAGAAATTTCGTCAGTCTTTTTTGTATCATTCTATGAATACTTATAAGACTAACCCTAAAGGATCTAAGAAAATTTGGGTACCTAAAAAGAACATAATATCTATTACAGATCTCCTTCATTAGAAAATGCAGTTAATACCAATGGTATTTGCATAGTGGATGCTCGCGACACATGATAGGAACAAGGTCTATGCTCCTAGATCTTCAAGATAAGAAGGGAGGATCAGTAACTTTTGAAGACAACCAGCAGGACGAAATCGTTGGAATCGGTAAAATTGGTAAAGATTCCTTCCAATGCATTGATAATGTTCTGCTAGTTGAAGGTTTAAAACATAATTTGATTAGTGTAAATCAATTATGTGATTTTGGTTCTGAAGTATCCTTTAATCAAAACTCTTGTGTAGTCAAAAACAAGGACAGGTCTATATTCTTTCAAAAGACGAAATAATCTTTATAAGATTAAGTTAGAAGACTTGCAAACTCAAAACATTTCTTTTTTTTTTTATCAACAGATGAAGAAAAAGTGATTTGACATGAAAAGCTAGGTCATGTTAGTATTAAACAAATTTCTAAGTTGATTCAACATGATTTGGTAAAAGGTTTACCAAAAATAAGTTTTAACAAGGGTTTCTTTTGTGAAAGTCGCCATAAAGGAAAACAGGATAAAAAATCTTTTTCTTCTAAAAATATTGTAACTTCGTCTAGACCTCTAGAGTTGTTGCTTATAGATTTATTTGGTCCAACTAGGACATTAAGTCTTGGCAGTAAGAAGTATGGTCTCGTAATTGTTGATGACTTCACTAGATTTTGTTGGATATTATTTTTGTCACATAAAGATGATTCTTTTAAGTTTTTTAAAGTTCTTTCCAAAATGTTACATAATGAAAAAGGAATTTCTATTGCTAGAATTAGAAGTGAACACGGTGGTGAATTCGAGAATGAAAAATTCAAAATATTCTGTGAAGAGAATGGAATTTTCCATAACTTCTCTGCTCCTATAACTCTACATCAAAATGAAGTTGTAGAAAGAAAGAATAGGACTATTTAGGAAATGGCAAGAACCATGCTATGTGAAATGAATCTTCCTAAGTATTTCTAGGTAGAAGCTGTGAATACAACTTGTTATATTCAAAATAGAATACTTATGCGACCATTGTTAAATAAAACTCCGTATGAGTTATAGAATGGAAGGAAGCCTAATATATCTTACTTTCTTCCAATTGGTTGCAAGTGTACTTTATTGAATACAGAAGAAAATTTGGATAAATTACATTCTAAGGTCTATTCAGGAATTTTTGTAAGATATTCATTATCTTCTAAGGCTTATAGGGTTTATAATCTTGCTTCTAAATCTGTTGAAGAATCTATTCATGTCAAGTTTGATGATAGTTCTCAACCAGATAGAAGTAATGATATTGATGATGAAACCCTAGCAGTACCTTTGGATGATGATGAACATGTGTCATCATTAGATGTTCCTCTAGATAAAGTAGAAGATGTTCTTGAAAATTTTAGTCAGGAAAAGGACTGGAAATATAAGTCTTCTCACCCTGAAAAATCTGATTATAGGAGAAACTTCAGATGGTGTGAGAAGTAGGTCTAAATTTAGAAGAGAAGCAAATGTAGCTTTTATTTATAAAATAGAGCCTAAGAAAAATGATGATCTTTAGGATAAAGCTTGGATTTTGGCCACGCAAGAAGAGCTAAACTAATTTACTAGAAGTAAAGTTTGTTCTTTAGTTCCCAAAACCTTTAAGAAATATATAATAGAAACTAGATTGGTTTTTAAGAATAAATTAGACGAGTCAGGATGTAAAGCAACCTCTTGGTTTCGAAGATCCTAGGAAACCAGATAATGTTTATAGATTTCATAAAGCTTTATATGGCTTGATACAAGCTCCTTGAGCTTGGTATGATAGTTCCTTTTTGATTGAAAATGGTTTTAGTACAGGACATGTAGACAAGACTCTATTCAGAAAATGCATTGAGAATTATTTCATCATAGTACAGATATATGTTGATGATATTATTTTTTGTGCAATGTCTAAAATGCTATGTTCTGGTTTTCAGAAACTAATGAAAAGCGAATTTGAAGTGAGCATGATGGGTGAATTAAAATTCTTTCTTGGATTACAAGTTATGCAATCCGAATA
>JAOSBO010190575.1:0-21052 GCA_027563915.1 Erythroxylum rotundifolium
ACCAAATGAAAGAGTCTCAATTTTGGTTCATCTTCTTCTAAGAAAATCTCCTCCAAACATTTCTTCTCCTTTCCCACTAAAGAATTTTGTTAACCAAATTGTCCTTGAAGAACAAGAGGTAAATCAAATTGGTTGAGGATACAACAATAAGGAGAATATAGATTGTTAAAGGAAAAGATTCAAAACCAAAGGATTTGGATACAAGATGAAGGAGAGGATAGCACAACGAGGATTTAAAGCTGTAGCAAAGGACTTGGTAATACTCTTCATCTTGTTTATGTTTTTATTATCCTTATACCATATCATATATGGATTGGCATGATGATTTGGATTTGTTGCTTCCATTGGAAAAATGATTTCTTAAAAGTTTTGAAATCTACTATTTCTTCAAATATAGCATACTTTCATTTTCCGATCCAACAAGAATATGAATATGCATCACCCAACGTCATCTATAGATCTTACTGCACCCAGTTGTGATACTTGTGGGTTAGTCATGCACATATCTAGTGTTTGTCCTAGATGGTATGAAGACGTGTCTGCAGTGGATTCAGGGCAGACAAATTAGAAATGAGACCCTTACTCCAACTCTTATAACGAGGGATGGAAGGCAAACCCTAGGTTCAGTTGGAGGAATGAAGAGGGAAGGGCACCAAACAGATTTCAACAAGGGGAGGAGTTGGTACTTCCACTAACCAGTTTCCTAACCAACAACAAGCCCTGACTGTCCTACCCAAGGAGGGCACCAACCAACTGCTACATAATATGATGAATTTGATGAAGAAAGGAATTCTAACAATAATTAGTTCAATGCTATAGCTTCTCTAATTCAGTAAGACTCATCAAAGAATGCTGCTTGGTTTAATGCCCTAGAAAAGAGAATGGAGCAATGGGAAAGAAAAGCTAAAAATATCAATTCCTTTGTCACCCAATTGTGTAATAACATAAGTGAGAGTCAAGTGAGAAGTAGTGGAGCTATCCCCTCAAACACCGTTATTAAGTCCAAAAGTTTAAACGCAATAGCTCTTTGAAGTGGGAAACAAGTGAGGTTCGAAAATCAAGATGAGGAAGTAGGCAAAGAGGAGAATGAGAGTGAAGAATTGTCTTTAATAAAGGGCAAAATCAAGAAATCCGAAAGCTCCAAAGAAAAATCACTTTTGACTAAGAAGTCTCAATCAAAGATGAAGGGAGCTAATTCAGAGAGCTACAAGGAACAAGCAACAATAAGGGAGTATGTGGAATCAAACAAGCATAGAGGCAATGAAGCCAATGGTAAGGAGGTAAATCTTCAAGACCTTCCTTTTCCTAATTCAAATTTGATGAGCAAACAGATGACTGACATTAAGCACAAAAAAGATATCATTGATTTACTTAGTAAAGTGGAAGTCAATATTCTTTTTCTTAATCTTGTGAAATGGGTTCTTGCTTATGCCAAATACCTTAAAGACCTGTGTACCCATAAGAGGATGTTTAGGCCAAATGAAAGAGTCCAAGTAAGCTCAAATGTGTCCATCTTATTTAAGCCTCAAATCCCTGTAAAATGCCAAGACCCTAGATCTTTCACTATCCCTTGTAATATAGGTACAGTTACCATAGGGGGAGCCTTGTTAGATCTAAGGGCAGCGATTAATGTTATGCCTAAGTCTATTTATCAATCAATGGGAGTCAAGAATCTTAAGTCTACATCTATAGTTCTCCAATTGGCTAATAGGTCTATTAGGCATCCTGTGGGCATTATAGAGGATATTTTGGTCCAGGTTAAGGGTTTAGTTTTTCCAGCTGATTTTTAAGTGCTTGATATGTCTTCCCAAGTTATGTAGGATATTTCCTTGATTCTCGGTTGACCCTTCTTAAGGACTACTAGTACCACGATTAACAGGAAGGAAGGTACAGTCAGTATGGAGGTAGAAAATCAAAAAGTTTTTTTTAACATATATGAAGCAATGAAACATCTATATGGAGATTGTTCACTTTTAGATGTTAACATGATTGATATTGTTGTTGATAATGCTTGCTCTGCATTAGAATTACAACAGGGTTCATTTAATTCTGAATTGTGTTCACTTGATTCTACTGTCAGTGATGACCCCCTTTGGGAAAGGTTTTTCGTGAATGTTTCAGGTGATTATGGCATAGTGGAGGGTCACCTCGACATGGAAAGTGTTGAAGTCATTTCATTACAACAAGAATCTCAGACTGAAGGTGACCGCATAGAACTTCATCACCATTGGTTGAAAATCAAGGAAGAAAACTTTTCTCTCTTGAACTTCATGAGTTAATACCTTCTGTTGTACAACCACCTGCAATTGAATTGAAACCCTACCCCCTACTTTAAATTATACTTTTCTTGAGTCAAATGAACGATTACCTATTATAATTGCCAATTACCTGTCTAGCGGTGAGGAAGATAGACTCCTTAATGTTCTAAGAGAGCATAAGAGGGCTATAGGGTGGACTTTAGCAGACATACTTGGGATTAGTCCAGCTATTTGCACACATAGGATTAAGTGAGGGTTCTAAACCAGTGAGACAACCCCAAAGGAGATTAAACCCACTCATCTTAGATGTGGTTAAGAAAGAAATAACCAAACTTTTGAGTGCTGAGATCATTTATCCCATATCTAACAGTGAGTGGGTTAGTCCGATTTGTGTAGTACCTAAAAAGAGTGGGTTCACTATGGTTAAAACTGATAGGGATGAGTTAATTCCTACAAGAGTGCAAAATTCATGTGTGCATAGACTATAGGAGATTAAATATGCCACATGAAAAGAACATTTCCCCCTTCCCTTTACTGACCAAATGCTAGAGCGACTTACAGGCAAATCCCGCTACTGTTTTCTTGATGGTTTCTCTAGGTACTTTCAAGTACCTATTATCCCACTACTGTTTTCTTGATGGTTTCTCTAGGTACTTTCAAGTACTTATTACACCAGAGGACTAAGATAAAACCACTTTCACATGCCCTTTTGATACCTTCACTTATCGAAGCATGCCTTTTGAATTATGCAATGCCCCATGTACTTTCCAGCATTGTATGATGGCTATTTTTTGTGAATTTTTAGAAGAATGCATCTAGTCTATATGGATGATTTCACTCTGTATGGTGGTTCTTTTGATAATTTCCTTGCTAGTCTTGAAAAAGTTTTGAAATGGTGCATTGAGAAAATTTTAATTTTGAACTTTGAAAAATGTAGTTTCATGGTTAATGAGGGCATAGTGCTAGGACATTTGATTTCTAGCAAGGGAATTGAAGTTGATAAAGCTAAGATAAGGTAATATCTTCATTGCCTTATCCTGTCTGTGTTAAAGACAAAAGGTCATTTTTGGGTCATGTAGGAATTTATAGGAGTTTTATTAAAAATTTTAGCAAGATTGCATTACCTCTTTCAAAGCTTTTACAAAAAGATGTTAAATTTGACTTTGATGATTCATATAAGAATGCTTTTGATGAGTTAAAGTCTCATCTTATTTCTCCTCCTATTCTTGTTGCCCCTGAATGGAACTTACCTTTTGAGCTTTCAAGTGATGCTTCTAATTCTGCCATAGGAGCTATGTTAGGCCAAAGGGAGGAGAAAATATCAAGAGCAATTGCTTATGCCTAAAAAATGTAGGATGCAGCTCAAATCAACCCCACAACAATATAAAAAGAGCTACTTGCAGTAGTTTTTGCTTTAGAGAAGTTTAGGCCTTATTTGTTAAATAATCTAAGCCAAGATTGATAAGATGGGCATTACTCATTTAAGAATTCGATAACAAGATAAAGGACTGGCTAGGAGTAGCAAATCATGTAGCCACCCACTTAAGTAGGTTACCAGAGGATACAAAGGGAGTAGACTCTTTCGATCTTACTTGTGATTCTTTTCATGATGCAGTTTTATGTGCTTTATTTTTAAAAGAGCCTTGGTATGCACATATTGTAAACTACCTTATAACCGGACTCACCCCACCTTTTATGTCTAAGTTGCAGGCATAAAAGCTTAGGAGTGAAGCAAAGCATTACATTTGGGATGCTCCTCATCTGTGGTGAATTTGTACTGATCAAATCATAAGGAGATGTGCACCTAATGAAGAATGTGATGCCATTATTTCAGTTTGCCATTCTATGGTTTGTAGGGGGCGTTTCAGTGCAAGGAGAACATCTAGAAAAATTCTAGACTCTGATTTTTACTGGCCAACTGTTTTTAAAGATTCTTTTACATTTTTTCAGTCTTATGACAAGTGTCAACATTTTGGGGGTTAGGAAAAAGACATGAAATGTCTCAGTAACCTTTACTTTTTTATGATCATAGGGCCTTTCCCTCCGTCTTTTGGTTTTGTGTATATCCTTCTAGCCATAGATTATGTGTCAAAATGGATAGAGGTTGTGCCTACCCGAAAAGATGATGCCCAAATAGTGTCTAAATTTCTTAAGTCCAACATTTTCTGTATGTTTGGGATTCCAATGGTTGTGGTGAGTGATAGGGGTACACATTTCTGTAATAGGGTAGTTAACAATTTGTTTTCAAAATTTGGAGTCACTCATAAAGTCTCGACTGCATATCACCCCTAAACCAATGGACAGGCTGAGATATCTAATCAGTAGGTGAAGCACATCTTAGAGAAGATTGTAAAACCATCAAAGAAAGATTAGAGTTTATGCTTAGAAGAAGCACTATGGGATTATCGGACTGCTTACAAGTCACTAATCAGGATGTCTCCATGCCAACTCATTTATAGAAAGGCTTGCCATTTGCTAGTGGAGCTAGAACATAAAGCTTATTGGGCAGTCAAGCAGTGCGATATGGACTTAGAATCTTCTGGGATTGAGAGAAAGTTGCAGTTGCAAGAATTGGAAGAGTTGACGCTAGCAGCGTATAAGAACTCTAAAATCTATAAGGAAAAGACCAAATTTGTGCACGATAAAGGCATCTTAAGGAAGGACTTCAAAGAGGGAGATAATGTGTTACTGTTTAAGGCTTGTTTCACTTTTAAACAAGGAAAATTTAATATTCATTAGGATGGATCGTACATAGTGACAAAAGTGCACGATTTTAGTATGGTGAAGCTTCTACATGAAGAGACTAAAGCTAAGCTCAAGGTTTAATAGACATCTCTTAAAGCTTTACTGTCAGAACAAGGAACCTTCGTAAATCTCAAGTTGTTTCGTTCCTTCACTTCCTTACTTACTTTTGCCTTATGATTATGTTTGGTGCATTATTTTGTTAAGTAAGTGTGGGGGTGTATCACCCCACTCCCGCAAGGACCCATACCTGACATCGTGGGTGATGTCTGAGAACTTGCCCCGTGAGGATGGCGTGTTAAAACACTCAGTCAGTCAGAAATCGGTATAAATATTTATTTTCAATTGTAAACACAATATGCAGAAATTAAAAACCGATTCGGGCCCACTTTCATTTAGATCATTTTCAATCATAAACTCTCTACATTACAACATAAATCATTTGTACAATAGTTTCAGAATATATAATTTTATACAAAATATAAAATGAAACAAATGCAGACGCCAACTGATCTCGTTCTCTATCCTTCACTTATGCTGTAGGTATACTTTCGTTGGCCTAACGGGGTATTCTTCTGATCCTAAAAAATATTTGCAAATTTTGGGTGAGTTTTGCAAACTCAGTTAGTGACCATCATCGATGGCTCATCCAGTCACATAACATATAAATCACATTATTGCACATCTTACATTATTTCACATTTCATATTCAATACACTTAATCATTCATATTATGCATAAGCAATGCACATAAGACTCACTTCTTTCTTATTGTTGTGATTGAGTGCCTATCACAGACTTATACAAATATTAGCCTATAAGGCTCAATCAAATAGAATCACGGAGCATAGCTCTACGTGCCAAATCAAAATATCATAGAGAAAAGCTCTACGTGCAAGCTCTTTATACTGGCAACTCAAGTTATAATGCCTTTATCTAAGCATGCAATTTATGAAATGCAACAATTTCAGAATATCTCATATATCACAATCTTATATAAATGCTCAGACCAAATTTCACAGTCACTGGACCTAAGTCTGGCATTCAACTTTTGTTGAGAATCAAATGACAAAATCATATCAAATGCACATTTATTTCATCTCATTCACATTCAAGTAGCACTTTAATATTTCTCTCATATAATACAATCATCGGACCTCCTGTTCGAAAACCAATATAATCAATCACATTCATACTCCAGATTAGCATTTGCTTCCAAGATCTGGAAACATCTGAATGTGCACATCTATCCTGCACATCAAAATCATGTAATAAACATATTGCACACACATTAATAATTGCACACGTATAAGCAATTATTCATGCACAATGTCTAATTGGACTATGTATAATGCATGCTCAATGGCACTCTCCGGTATTGTAACAAATTTGACATCTTATGCACATTCCCATTTCATAACTTAATCACTCAACATTTCTTTGAATTATAACCTCAATTCTTTTGGTACTTTGATATCAATAACTCATTCACTACTTTGCCCATGTAATCCCATATATGACTAGTGAAGAGGAAAACAGAGTATATCACTATGTATATTTCATTGTCAACTTTCGGTTTCAAGCTCAATATTTCCTCTCACTATCACTTTAATCATTCTTTCACACCATTACACACTTTCATTGATCTTTCAACTCCCAATCTGGTTTATCACTATCCTATAATATTCCAATCATCAATCTAAAGAAATCACGATGTATCGTACACTAAATCTCCTCACTCATTTTCCAGCACATAAGAATATCACTATTCCTAACCATTTAGCAGTGAACTAACGATGCATGCTTCATTTCATGCAAAAAATTACGTAATCAAAACAAGCTTACTTATTTGAAGATCCAAATCTCCACGAAATAACGTAACCCTAATCTCTCATGTACCCACATACATCAACTTGAAAATGGACAAGGAGGCTCGGTCTTTCTTGGAATGGAAGAAAAGAATATCCAAGTAGAAGTGGGGACAAATAGAAAAAGTAAGGTTTAGCTTCGGTGAAGATTTGAAGAAAAGCTCTGAGTTGGGGGATTTCTAAAGAAAGAAGATTTCAAGAAGAGATAAAGACAAGGACAGTATCTTGTCTATTATAGGTAAATAAAGATCTGAACCACCTACGACACCTGTCCAATTCTTATCCACTTATCCACTTCCCTTTATCCAAACTCACTTAAGTATAATTTATACTTAAGTTATGACTCAGTAATACCACTGAAATCACAAGTCATAAGCTCTTACTCATTTGTAGACTTTTCCTATAGCACATTATTTCGGGTCAACTTTACATTCTCTTCTTGACCCCGACACTGAAGTCATTTCGCAACACTTTCCTCTAGAAACATATTCCTCTATGTCTTATGTCTCCATTGACAACAAAATCATTCAATTTGGTTTTGTCCTCAATCATACTGAAATTGTAAGTCTATAACTCTCATGAAGACCTTAAAGACAGATTTTGACTTCTGAAGGGTCAAAATGAGATAGAAGATAAGTACAGATGACGCCAAATGAAAAGGCAGACCAAATGGAGAAAGACAGATGAAATGCAATAAGTAAAAGAAGGGATAAGCAGACGAATGCTGAAAGAAGACAAATTAATAAGCAAACGAAGTTCAAAAGATAGATGATAGGTTCAGACGAAGCCAAATGATAACGCAGACAAAATTCAAAAGGCAGACGATAAGTTCAGATGAAGTCAAATGATAAGACAAACAGAATTCAAAAGACAGATGATACGCCAAAAGACAGACAAAGTTTCTAAAGGCAAAATGAATGGCAAATACAGACGATATGCCAAAAGACAAACAAAGTGTCTAAAGGCAGACGGAATGAAACACAGACGATATGCCAAAAGATAGATGAAGTCTCTAAAGGCAGACGGAATGGCAAAAACAGACGATACGTCAAATGACAGACGAAGTGTCTAAAGGTAGACGGAATGAAACATAGACAATAGGTGGTCAACACATAAAAAAGTCAACCACAGACGATAAGAAATATAGACAATAGGTGGTCAACAAAGATGTTAGAAAAGTCAACCACAAACAATAAAACACAGACGATATGTGGTCAACTTAAGACGAAGAAAAGTCCACCACAAACGATAAAACACAGACGATATGCGGTCAACTTAAGGCGAAGACAAGTTAACTACAGATGATAAAAGACAGACGATATGTGATCAACTTAAGATGAAGAAAAGTCAACCACAGACGATACGCAAAACACAGACAATACATCTTTCCTTGTGTCTGTGTTTTCCTTATGTCTGTGTTATGATGTCATCATAGACGATACAACACAGATGATAGGTAAAACATAGACGACACGTCTTTGCACCTTGAACATCTCCCCCTTATTAAGACCATAACTTTCTACTCCACCATCTATAACTCCCATACTAGATATTCTCAGCAACCTTCTTCAATACATTTTTCTTTACCAAGTCCAACACTATTTTATTTCTAGTCTTCCTACTCCATTTCATTCTAATCATTTGCTATTATGAAAATTCTCATTCTATCCCATTACTATTCACTATACCTAAAATTTCAATGAGTGCATGTACAATTATTTTCATGTGTGCAAAGACTCAAATTCACATACATGTATGCTGACATTCCACTAGGCTTGAACTGCAAATTTTCTAACTCTCACATTGCTATTCTTATCCATTATTGAAATCTGGGTTCTAACCTTTAATATGGGGACAGGATGTTACAGGGGGGAGAAACTAACCCCGTAGCAAAAGTAGCTTAGTTTTTAGATTGATAGTAATTTTAAATTCAATAATACCACCTTTTAGTTCTGTTTATTGCCTTCATTTTGTTGTGATTAATCATTTTGAAGCATGCTATATATATTAAAGTTTGGAGAAGTTACGTATTGTTGATTGCATATTCATGCTTTAATTCTTTCAATATTGGGAACAATATGATGTTTAAGTACGGGGGATGTTTTAATTGACCATTCTTGTTGTACACTGTGCATCATTTTCAGCCATTTAACTGCTTGTGCAATTCAATTGTGCATAATATCAAATTTTTAAACTTGGAGATTTAGTTTTCACCACGGCGTACCCTATCTTCACCATGGCAACTGTGGAATCAGCTCTTTTCGCCTCAGCAAATTGTTTCTTCACCGCTGCAACATTTGCATGCTGAATATTTTATTATGGCAAAATCTTGGTTTCGCCGCGGCGCCATTCTCTCATTCAACAATTCTACCCAATTACATTTTTCTCATTCTTATATCTCAAAGATTTTATAAGTTTCAAAGCGGTCCTTATGTTTTTGAAAATACCTTTTATTCTTAAAACGATAGTCGGTTTTGGCTAATTTCATTTTCAATGTTTTCAATACAAAGTAAGTGGGGGTATGCCGACAAAGTAGCACTGTATGTTTTTAATTCTTGAGATTGTTAATTGAGATATTACCCTCATTGGAAGGATATTTAGGCCTGAATTCTTTCATTATTGTGTGTATCTGCTTAATTTCATATCTCTTCAGAACTTTTTTTAATTCTTAATAAAAGCTTGATGAACTAGAATTTCGTTAATATGATAGAGGCATTCTTTCAAAACCTTGTTAACCTAAACACAAACCCCATAAACACTTATCCATTGCTAGCCCCTTGAGCCATATTTTTGAGTACATGCACACATCTTGTTATGGTGTCAATATTTTATTTTCTCATTCTCTTTTAGTTATTTGAAGAAATTGGTTAAATTGTTTATTGAAAAAAAAAACATCAAAAGAAAATATTCTCAAAAAAACAAAAATATATATATTCTCAAAAGAAAAAACTCTCAGTATTAAAAAAAGATTATGTTGTCGTTTGTGTAAATATTATCTAACAGTTGACATTTATTTCATACTTATGGTGCATGTGCTCATATTTTTTCTTTCTTCTTTTGTCTATTCTATCCATTTCATCTAGCCTTCCATGCATTAAAACCTTAAAAAGCCCTCTTGATTTTTGAAATTATAGTTCTTATAGTGGAGAACTAGAACTATCACAAGCTTATGGCAGAGAATGGACTTAGCAGATTTTAGAGTGAAATTATCGCAAAAACAAGTGAGATGAGAGCAAACACCTTGCCTTAAGTGAGATCTCTTTTTCTCAATCTTTTGGATCAAATTCTTATAGTGTTTATTTTCTTGGCACTCTTTCAGTCTGCTTTGATTGATTTTTAAGAAAGTGATTTTTACCAATTCCCTACTCTTATTTTAAGCATGGTCGGGATTTTCTTTTGCACTGGTGTCTCTTTGACTCTTATAAACTTTTTCTAGGAGTACAAAGGTCTAAGTGTGGGGAAATTTGATTGAGCCCAAGTTTATTATATAAATTGGTGACATTTTCATGACTTTTACTACATTTCTTAGCTCTATTTCTAGATTTTATGCTTAATTTGACTCTTGAGTGTCTACCTTTACTTTATGTAGTTTGAGAGAAAAATTTGTCGCAAATTAGTATTAATTGCACTAATTAATTTTCTAAGAACAATTGATATTACAAACAACCATTTATTCATTATAGGAGACACAAGAAGAAGACGTAGAGTCAAGGAAAGGCTAAGTCAAGTCAACAAGTGAACAGGTGCAATAGGAAGTTCGCCGCAGAAAAAAGGATGTGTCGTCATGGCGAAGTATGAAGAATTCCAAGCAGAACTTTCGGGAAAAGTTCAACGGAGCGAAAGAATCAACAATGTAGCTAAAACTTTCAGGAAAAGTTCGTCGCGGTGAACTTATCTATCACTGCGGCGAACCTTTGAATGCTCGAACCATTTCCAGAAGTTTACCCATTGTGCAACTTGATCCATAACTCATTCCTTTTAAAAACCTACTATTTTAGGTTAAGATAGAGCCGACATAGTAAGCAGAAACACACTCTCAGTCTCAAAACCTTTAGACACTCCATCATCCACTCTCCTCCACTTCACCGTCAACTCCTCCACCAACAACTGCTACCATGGATTCTTTCAATGGGTTCCCAGTTGTGAATTCTCCTGGAGTAATGCTTGGCTAAGCACCTTATTCCTCTTGAAAATATAGCAGCAGCTAGAGTTCAATAGGCTTCAAAGGGGAATAGTTTATTCCATGTTCAGCTACATTATTATGAACTCCTAGGTTTAAGATTTGTAATTTGTAGTTGAATATTCTTGATTAGAGTTTAATCAAGATTGGACATTTCAATGTGTTATTGGGATTTGTTGATGTAGAACTTGGAACTTAAATATATGAGGTCTCATATATGCCTATTTGTGATTTGGCTAATTCTCTTTCATCTGCCTAGTTGTGTTTGATATTGAGATGATTCTAGATCCCAAAATGACTTTTTGCATTTACTTACCCATTGCACACCCTAAGAGCATTCAACAAGGTTTTAATAAATGGAGTTCATTGATTAAAACCTTGGACTTAAAGAGTTCTTTAAGGTTTACCATTTGAAACTTAGTGATTCACTCCCATAAAAATTTGTTTAGAA
Organism: Erythroxylum rotundifolium; assembly: GCA_027563915.1. Classification (NCBI taxonomy): domain Eukaryota; kingdom Viridiplantae; phylum Streptophyta; class Magnoliopsida; order Malpighiales; family Erythroxylaceae; genus Erythroxylum; species Erythroxylum rotundifolium. The sequence goes on from JAOSBO010190575.1 coordinate 11,500, forward strand.
CTATGATATCCAAAACTCGTTTTCAAGAGGATACTATCATCATTTGATCATTCTTTTCATTTTATCACTTTTCTAATCCCGAAATCCAAAAAATACTTTTCATTACATTTTCTTACAATTCGCTTATTTTTGTACAAATTTCCAAAGATCTAAACCGCCCTTTTCCTTGCTAATTTAGTTTGCAAATCATGACATATAGGCTAGCTTAGTTCCATTCATCAGGTTTCGATTAAGTGAAATGACTCGAGGTTGCATTCTATACTGCAATCCTTGGAATTAAAAAAAAAATTTGATTTGACCTCTAAGGGTAAGAACAAAAGGGCTCGAATCACATGTTTAAGTGGAGTTTCCAAAAATGACTCAAGTTTTAGGTTGCTATTTCGAAGTTTTCGCCACGGCGAAGTAGTAAGTTTGTCGCGGCCAAATTTTCGCTAAGGGTCTTGAACTATTATAATTGCACTATGAAAATTTTACCCTCAAACTATGTTAATTCAAAACAAGCACTCTTGAAATAAATTAAGCGCAATATCTAATAAAAAGAGCTGAAAATACAACAAAAACTATAAAAATGCCACTGATAATATAGAAAACTTTGGTTCAATCAAATTCCCCCACACTTAGACCTTCGTACTCCTGGACAAAGCTCATCAAATTCAAAGGAATACTAGTGCAAAAGGAAATACTAGCCATACTTAAAAATGAGAGCAGAAAATTAATAAAACCATTTTCTCATAAATCAACTAAAGCAGGTTAAAAGAACGCCAAGAAGATGAACGCCACAAATATTTAAGCTGAGAGATTGAGCAAAAGAGACTTATCTCAAGGAAAACTATTTAGCTCTCAACTCACTTATTTTGGGGTAATTTTTTGCTCTATAATCTGCTTAATTCATTCTCTACAATAAGCATATGATAGTTCTACCTCTCCACCACAAGAACTACAATTTTACAAATCAAGAGGACTTTTAGGGTTGTAATGATGAATGAAGGCCAAGTGAGATGGATGGAATAAAAGAAACAAAATGAGTGATATGCATCAAAATTATATCTCACGAAATGAGTGTCAGTTATTCCAAAGAAAAGATTTAGAATTCTAGCATAATAGCTTTTTTTTTTACTGTAATGCAAAACAATTGTGAAAGACAAATATCATAATTAGACTCAAACCAGGTTCCTCAAATGTTAGAAGGAACTACTTAGGACACTTAAAACTGATGCATTTGAAGTACCAAAGTTCTCACTTTTTATTCTTTACTGAACTATGGTAGTAGCACACTGTCACACTGGTCTGGTAAGATACACTGCTTTTTCTCTTCTTCTTTTTTCATGAATTCTACTCACAAACACTTAAACTGAGAAAACTGGAGATAAAATATTTACATCATTTTATAAAAGTGTTCATGCACTTAAAAAGATGCCTCAAGGGGGCTAACAATGGTGAAGTGTATAAGGTTTGTGTTTAGGTAAGATAGGTTTTGCAATGAACACCTCTTTCATTTTCACAAAATTTAGTTCAAGCCTTGATTAAGAATTAAAACGAGTTCTAGAGAGATATAAAATTAAGCAGATACACACAGATGAAAGATTTCAGGCCTAAATATCCTTCCAACAAGGTTGTTGTCTCAATTAACCAATCTCAAGGTTTAAAAACGAATAGTGCACCTTCCTTAATGTACCCTCACTTACTTCTTGTTGAAAACATTAAAAATGGAATTAGTCAAAATTCAACGAACATTTAAAGGCATGGATAGTTTTCCAAAAACATATGTAACACTTTGAATTTTTCAAAACTTTTCAATCACAGAAGTATTAAGAACTCAGTGTGGGAGCATTGTTAAAGTGGTGGCCGTGGAGAAGTGAAGGCTGGCTGCGGTGAAATCAAAAGTTGGCCGCAGTAAAATTTGTCAGAAAAAATTTTCTTTGTGGTGAAAAGTGGCAGAAACAAATGTTTAAGCATTGGCCGTGGAGAAGTGATTAGTTGGAAAATTGTCACCATGATGAAAGATGGCAGCAACTTTGATAAAATAGACAAAATGCATGCAATTGCAATTTCACCTTAAGGACCACTTTCAAAACTTAATAGATAACACGCAAATGACAATTAAGTGGCCGAAATGTTGCATAAATAAACTGTTTGGTCCCCACACTCAATCACAATATTGTCCGCAATATTGAAAAAATTAAAGCACAATCATTTAGAGTAGATGATAATCAGTAGATGAACAGATTTACAATATTTCAATAGCCAATGAAATAAATAGAACATTCAGTATAGGCTAGATCAACCAAGAAAAAGACATCAACAAAGTTTATCTAGTATCCAAGAAACCTAAGACTCAAAAATAAAATAAAATAACAAGGTAAAATACAAATGACACAAAATTGATCTCCAGGTGAATGAGCTACGGACCTAGACTATCTAGACCAAGATGGACCTACTCCAGATGTGCCCTCTGATAGGATTGAATTTTCTTATATTTTCTTATGTATTTAAATGTGATTTCAATCCTATTTTTAAGATAAAATGTTCAATTTGTGTTCAATTTGTCTTGACTGTTGGGTTGGATATATTGAAATATTTTGAGACAAAAAGAGATTTTCTGAAACAAATTAAAAAGAAAAAAAGAATTAAATGGCTGTACAGCGTAAAGCACAGCAGCACATGCGTTAAACGCATATGTTAACATTGCACAACACAGCATACACTACGTACAGCGGAAGCGTACGCAACGTTGCTTATGCTGTGCATTTTAATGCACAACTTATGCATTATTTAAAGAAGGCAGCAAGGGTTCGTGAGGAGGGATCTAATTGATTTGTTTTCTTTGGTAGGTACAGTGGTGGCAGGAACAAGAGAGCTTTAACGTGGGAGAGAATTAAATTGTTTAGGCATAGACGACAGTGGCGGCGCAAGGAAGAATACGAAGAATAGCAGCTATAGGTTAACGCAAACGCAAAGCAGAGGAGGAAGACAGGCGTAGAAGCTAAGCAGAAGAAAAAAATATGGAAGAAGTGGCACATACGTACATCATAAACATTAAATATGGAAGGCTAGGTTCCCGACACCGGTTCAATAGAGATATCAACGCCGAGTCACGATTAAGCTATTTTTGTCATTTTAAAGTTGTGATTTCTTTTCGGATTATTATGTTGGTTTTGATTTGGATGGTCTTAGGATAAATGATCTTAATATGTTATTTTGATTGTTTATTTTGAACCTATTGCTAAAATATCAATTGTAATCCGTAATTGCTACTTTTGATGTTTGAAGTAGCGTCTAACGATCGTTAATCATTAGGAATAACATAACTGAGGTTTGATAACCCGAACGTGTGAGGTTACTGCCTATATTGATTGTTTTCCAGTTCGTAATGTGACTGCCAAATTAAATCTAGAGATCATATCCTAGGTAATTCGGTAGTTAGGTTTAAATAATGATCGTATCTTGATTAAATTCAACCTAAGGGAAAATCGAGATTTTTAGAGCATTCTATTAGTCTCAGATCAATAGTTCGAGAAGAATTGTAAAGACTTTAGAATGAAGGAATATGCTTGATTCTGATTAGGCCGAGATTGACCCTAGAGTTGGACTTTACTCATAGTAAACACTTTTTGCAATTTCGATTAATTGTTTTAATTTATTTTTGGAAGTTTACTTTTACTTTAATTTTCTAAATCGTTTGAAACCCAAAAACCCCCCATTTTCTTTCCTTATATCAATTAATTTCATTACGAAAATTAACCGAACATTCCCTGTGGATTCGATCCTGTCTTATCGTAACTACAAATTTTAGTGTGCAGAGTCAGGTAAATTTTACAGTGCACTCAACACGCGCTATCAAATTTTGGCGCCATTGCCAGGGAGTGTGGTTTAATTTTTGAATTTGATTTTAGTTGGTGTTTTGTGAATATATTTGTTTTTAATCATTCTTTTTGTTACTTGTTAATTTTTAATTGTCCATTAGTTTTGGTGCATGGTAGCAACCAGGTCTCCTCATAAAGAAATTGAGCAACTTGATCTGGAGATCGAGAGAACACTACGAAGATTGTGTAGGGAAGCAAGGTCAACTTTGGTAGACAAAGTGGAACCAGAATCTGAGGACGCAATGGCAAATCCAAGAACTCTGAAGGAGTTGGCTGCACCCGATTTAACTCATAGACCATTATGAATAACATTCCCAAATTTCATTGAACATGTTAACTTTGAGTTAAAATCTTGATTAATTCATTTATTGCCTAATTTTCATGGCCTTCTAGGTGAGGATGAAAAAAAGCATCTTAAGGAACTCGATGTGGTGTGATTGAGCAGGAAGCCTCACAGGCTGACGAACGAGCAGATCATGTTAAGGGCTTTCCCGTACTAGCTCAAGGATGCAGTAAAAGATTGGCTATTTGATTTACCTGTAGGAAGTGTGAGCACTTAGTTGGATATGAAGAGATTGTTTTTGGAAAAATATTTTCTGGCCTCAAAGACAGCAAGTATTCGAAAGGAGAAATGTGGTATTAAACAACACAATGGGGAATCTATTTATGAATACTGGGAGCGATTTATTAAGTTATGTGCTAGTTGCCCACATCACAACATACCAGATCAACTTCTCATCAAATATTTTTATGAAGGATTACTGCCAATGGAGAGGAGTTTGGTAGATGCGGTGAGTGGTGGGGCACTTTGTGAGAAGACTTCCATTGAAGCTAGGATATTACTTGAGCAAATGGCCGCTAACATCCAACGATTCAGCACTCGTAATGATGTTCAACGAGTAAATGAGGTAAGCATTTCATCCATTGAACATCGTTTAGATGAGTTAACATCTTTTGTGAGATAGATTGCAATTGGATAGACACAAGTGAAAGCGTGAGGGATATGTTCAAACACAAGTCATCCAACTGACGAGTGCCCAGCTTTGAAGGGAGTATGGAGCACGTGAATGCTATAGTAGGGATTACCCTAACTTGAGTTATGGAGGGAATCGACAACAAAATCACTTCTGGAATTAGCCGCAAGGGCCACCAGGATTTCAACCAAGGCAACAAGGAGCACAAGGAGCTTCTTCTTCAAGTTCAGGTGCATCTTTAGAAGATCTTGTTAACAAACTTGTTGCTAATAATTTACAATTTCAGAAGGATATGAAAGCAAGCCAACAAAATATGGAATATCAAATGAGTCAAATGGTAGTAAGGCTCAATCACCTAGAATCACAAGGAGGAGGAAAATTGCTATCACAATATGAGGTGAACCCAAAGAAAGTTAGTGCCATAACCCTGAGGGGCGAAAAGGAGATTGAAGGTTCCAAAAGAACCCCACAAAGGATTGCTACCAAGGAAGAGATTGAGAAGGAACTGGAAAAGGAAAAAAATTTGTCATCAAGTACAGAGGTAAATGTTGAAAGTCCCAATATTATTAAAACTAACCCTCTACCGTTTCCAAGCAGATTCACGAGGTCAAACAGGGAGGACAAGGAGAAAGAGATATTGGAGACTTTCCAAAAGGTAGAAGTCAACATACCTTTGCTCGAAGCAATCAAGCAAGTGCCAAGGTAAGCTAAATTCCTCAAAAAACTATGTACACATAACAGGAAAGTAAAGGGTGATGAGAAAGTGATGATGGGTGAGAATGTGTTGGCAGTATTCAGAAAGAAGATGCCTCCAAAATGTCGGGACCCAGATATGTTCACTATTCCTTGCAAAATTGGTAATACTGTGATTAGTAGAGTAATGTTGGATTTGGGTGCTTCTATTAATGTGATGTCTCATTCGATTTATGCTTCTTTGAATTTGATCCCTTTGAAAAAAACGAATGTAGTCATCCAATTGTCTTATTGCACTAATGCTTATCCTGATGGCGTGGTTGAGGATGTTTTGGTGTAGGTGAATGAGTTAGTGTTTTCTGTAGATTTTTATGTGGTAGATATGAATGGTGACACTTCATGCAATCCGATTCCTATCTTTTTGGGGAGACCATTCCTTAATACAGCCCAAACTAAGATAGATGTTCATAAAGGCACACTCACAATGGAATTTGATAGGGAAGTAATTCATTTCAATATTTTTGAAGTCATGAAACATCCTCCTAATGATCATTTTGTTTTTTCTGTTGATGTGATTGATCCTTTGGTGCCATAAATGTTTTAATTAAGTTACAGGGATTATTTGGAAATAGCTTTAGCTGAGGATATGGAAGTAGAAGCCAACACTGATATTGAGATGGGAGACGAGCTTATGGAAATGACAGCCGCCTTGGATTCATTAGAGAGCGCTTAAAATGTACAATTTGGCTTCTATTGAACTACTTGAAGCTTACCAGAAGTTGTTGCCTTCTATTGTGCAGGCCTCATAATTGGAATTGAAGTCACTCCCTACACATTTGAAGTATGCCTATTTGGGAGATAAATAGACTCTCCCAGTTATCATTTCAGTGGAGTTGACTTCAACTCAAGAGGAGAGGTTGATTCGAATGCTGAGGGAGCATGAGAAAGCTATTGGGTGGACCATCACAGATATCCAAGGGATAAGCCCTTCCATATGCATGCACCGCATCTTGTTGGAGGATGATGCGAAATCTACAAGGCAACCCCAGCGTAGGCTGAATCCTCTAATGATGGAAGTTGAGAAGAAGGAGGTACTGAAGCTTCTCGATGCTAGGGTTATCTACCCAATTTTTGACAGTAAGTGGGTAAGTCCTTTCCAAGTGGTTCCAAAGAAGTCTGGAATCACTGTTGTGAAAAACAAGGAAGGTGAGTTGATTCCAACCCGAATGCAAATCGGGTGGCGAGTGTGTATTGATTATAGGAAGTTGAATGCTGCTACTCGTAAAGATCACTTTCCCCTTCCTTTTATTGATCAGATGCTTGAGAGATTGGCTAGTTATGACTATTATTGCTTTTTAGATGGCCTTTCAGGTTATCTTCAGATCCCAATCGCACCGAAAGATCAGGAGAAGACCATATTTACATGCCCACTTAGTACATTTGCTTACCGAAGGATGTCATTCGGATTGTGTAACGCACCTACCACGTTCCAAAGGTGTATGGTAAGCATTTTTTTGAATATGTTGAGAAGATTATTGAGGTATTCATGGACGATTTTAGTGTCTATGGATCTTTTTTTGATGAATGTCTTGAGAATCTTGCCATTATCTTGAAACGATGTATAGAAACTAACCTTGTGCTGAACTGGGAAAAATGTCATTTTATGGTGGGCCAAGGTATAGTTCTAGGTTATGTGATATCTATTAAGGGTATTGAAGAAGACAGATCCAAAGTTGATATCATTTCTTCTTTACCTTACCCCTATACTATAAGGGAAGTGTGTTCTTTTCTAGGACATGTAGGTTTTTATCGAAGATTCATCAAGGATTTTTCAAAGATAGCCACACCACTGTGTAAGCTTCTTCAATAAGATGTCCCCTTTGAGTTTGACGAGAGGTGCAAAGAAGCTTTCAACAAACTTAAGGAGCTTCTGACATCCCTACTAGTGATTCAACCGCCAGATTGGAACCTTCCATTCGAGATCATATATGATGCGAGCGATTATGCGATGGAGGTGGTTCTAGGGAAAAGAGCGGGAAGAGCTTTGCATGCCATTTACTATGCTTTAAAGACTTTAAATCCAGCTCAATTGCATTATTCCACTACTGAAAAAGAATTGTTATCTGTGGTTTTTGCTTTAGAAAAATATTGATCGTATTTGCTTAGTTTTAAAGTGATTGTTTATTCTGACCATGCAGCTATATGATACTTACTCATAAAGAAAGAAGCAAAATTTAGGATGATCAGATGGATTCTCCTCCTACAAGAATTTGACTTAGAGATCAGAGATAAGAAGGGGGCAGAAAACGTGGTGGTAGACTATCTCAGTCGTTTGATAAAGGAAGAAGATGATATCCCTTTACGAGAAAGCTTTCCAGATGAGCAATTGTTTTCGGCCGATGCGACATCACCATGGTATGCAGACATCATCAACTTTTTAGTAACTAATGAATCACCTGTTGGTTTGTCTAAGGCTCAGAGAGATAAGCTACGAAGTGATGCGAAGTACTATATATGGGATGACCCCTATCTTTGGAGACACTGTGCAGATCAAGTTATCAGAAGGTGTGTATCGAATGATGAATCATCATCAATTTTATCCTTCTGCCATTCGTACGCTTGTGGAGGACATTTTGGAGTAAAATGGATAGCTCAAAAAGTTCTAGAGAGCGGCTTCTACTGGCCAACATTGTTCAAAGATGCATATACCTTTTGCAAATCATGTGATAAATGCCAACGGTCAGGTAACTTGTCCCATAATGATCAATTGCCATAAACCCCTATACTTTTCTCTGAAATTTTTGACGTTTTAGGCATTGATTTTATGGGACCTTTCCCTACGTCTTTTGGTTTCACTTATATATTGCTTACGGCTGATTATGTTTCTAAATGGGTGGAAGCAAAAGCCACTAGGACTAATGATGCTAAGGTTATTGCAGATTTTGTTAAGGCTAACATTCTTTCTAGCTTCGGGATACCGAAAGCCATCATTAGTGACAGAGGAACCCACTTCTACAATAGGGTGATGGAAGCAATGTTTAGAAAATATCACATCACACATAAAGTTTCCACTGCTTACCATCCTTAAACAAACGAGCAAGCTGAAGTCTAGAATCAAGAGATCAAGTTAATCCTGGAGAAAAACGTGCAACCCAATAGGAAGGATTGGAGTACAAGACTGGAAGATGCATTGTGGGCCTACCGGACGACCTACAAAACCCCAATTGGAATGTCACCGTATAGGCTAGTGATTGGAAAGCTATGTCATCTTCCAGTGGAATTACAACATAACGCGTATTGGGCTATCAAAAGATGCAACATGGATGATGCAAGAGTGCACAGGAAGTTACAGCTTTAGGAGTTGGAAGAGATGAGGAATGAGTCCTATCAAAATGCGGTGATATATAAGGAGAGGACAAAAGCTTTTCATGATAAGATGATTTCGAGGAAAAGTTTCTCAGTGGGCCAGAAAGTGTTACTATATCATTCTAAACTCAAGCTCTTTCCTGGTAAGTCGTGTTCCCGTTGGGTTGATCCATTTCTTATCACTCATGTCTTTCATTTTGGTGCAGAGAGATGTTGAGACCCGATCCGGGAACCGGACCCCAACCAGAAAAAGAAAATACGAAAAGCGAAACACATCGAATCATCAAGCGAAACAAAGCGAAGCAAGCACGAATCGAAAGCAAAAACAGAAGCGGATACGAGTCGAATAACAAATACAAAGTATCGAAAACGAAAGAAATGGAAACATAAAACGAACGAAACAAAAGCGAAGCGAACACAATTGACGTAAGAATTGAAAATGAATCGAATCAACAGCGGAACAAATGGTTCATTCGAACTAAAACAAATGTCCGACATCCTGGAACAAAATTTTAGAAATAACTATCGCGTTGGAAACCTAAAAAATAATCCAAAATGGTATTTTTTTATCATTCAAAACAATTCCATAACCTCAATTCATTTGATTCTTCACATTCATACATATCCCATAATTCATCTTTTAACAAATTCTTATTT
>JAOSBO010190590.1:0-21045 GCA_027563915.1 Erythroxylum rotundifolium
TTAAGTGAGACGACCCGAGAATTGCAACCTATACCGCAATCTTGGAACTTTTATATATTTGACCGGTTTCCAAGGATTGATTGTAAGATTGAATCGACAGAGCCGCGATCAATCGGCAACGTTTGACTTCTAACGTCTACATTTGACTTCTATTGTTTGTCCCATTTTTTACCCTTCAAATGATAAAATCTATCTTTTAGAACCAGAAGTCCTCTTTCTAACCATATAAACAACACCTCAATCAGATATTTGTAGGGAAAGTTGTAACAAATTTCCCAATGCTCCTATCCTTCTCCACTTTGCATCCGCTTTCCATTTTTCTTCGTCTGTACATATCGTCTGTTCCATTTTCGACCCCTCAAATAATAATATATATCTTTTAGGTCCGCATGAAAGTTGTAGATCTTGAAGACTTCTTTTGAACCATATAAAGAACACCTCCACCTGATATATATAGGGAAAGTTATAGCAATTCTCCAAATGCATCTGTCTGTCTCCATTTTGCATCTGCATTCCATTTGGCTGCATCTATACCAATACTCTGTCCCATTTTTAGATCTTGAAGTCCTCTTTCTAACCATATAAAGAACACCTCAATCGGATATCTGAAGGCAATGTTATAGCTATTTTCCCAATGCGTCTGTCTATCTCCATATTGCGTCTGCTTTTCATTTGACTTCGTTTGTCTCTATCGTCTACGCTTGACTTCTATCGGCTATGTTTGACTTCAAATGTCTATGTTTGACTTCTATCGTCTATGTTTGATTTCTATCCTCTGTCCCATTGTTGACCCTTCAGTTGATAAAATCTTTCTTTTAGGTCTGCATCAAAGTTTTAGATATTGAAGTCCTCTTTCTAACCATATAAACAACACCTCAATCAAATATCTGTAAGGAAACTTATAGCAATTTTCTGAATGCACCTGTTTTTCTCCATATTGCTTCTGCTTTTCATTTGACTTTGTCTGTACCTATCGTCTGTTCCATTTTCAACCTTTCAAATGATAAAATATGTCTTTTATGTCCTAATGAAATTTGTAGATCTTAAAGTCTTCTTTTGAACCATATAAAGAGCACCTCCATCTGAAATCTATAGTGAAAGTTATAGTAATTTTCCCAATGCATATGTCTTTCTCCATTTTGCATTTGCTTTCCATTTGGCTTCGTCTAAAGCAAACTTCTGTACCTTTTTTAACCCTTTAGAAAACAAATCTGTCGTTGGGATCCTCATCAAAGTTTAAGATCTTTGAGACCTCTTTCTAACCATATAAAGAACACCTCAATCGAATATCAGTAGGCAATGTTATAGAAATTTTCCCAATGCGTCTGTCTTTCTCCATGTTGCGTCTGCTTTTCATTTGACTTCGTTTGTATCTATCGTCTACGCTTGACTTCTATCGGCTATGTCTGACTTCTAACGTCTATGTTTGACTTCTATCGTCTATGTTTGACTTCCAACGTCTGTCCAATTTTTGGCCCTTCAGATGATAGAATCTATCCTTTAGGTCTGCATCAAAGTTTTAGATCTTGAAGTCCTCTTTCTAACCATATAAACAACACCTCAATCAGATATCGGTAGGGAAAGTTGTAACAATTTTTCGAATGCGCCTGTCTTTGTCCCTTTTTCATCTGCTTTTCATTTGACTTCATTTGTACCTATCATCTGTCCCATTTTTGACCTTTCAAATGATAAAATATGTATTTTAGGTCCGAATGAAAGTTGTAGATCTCGAAAACTTCTTTTCAACCATATAAAGAACAGTTCCGTCTGATATCTATAGGGAAAGTTATAGTAATTTTCCCAACGCATCTATCTTTCTCCATTTTGCATTTGCTTTCCGTTTGGCTGCATCTATACCAATCCTTTGTCCCATTTTCAACCCTTCAGAAAACAAAATCTGTCTTTGAGATCCGCATCAAATCTTTAGATCTTAGAGACCTCTTTCTAACCATATAAAAAACACCTCAATCGGATATCAGTAGGCAATGTTATAGCAATTTTCCCAATGCGTCTGTCTTTCTCCATATTGCATCTACTTTTTCATTTGACTTCGTCTGTATCTATCATCTACGCCTGACTTTTGTCGGCTATGTTTGACTTCTATCATCTATGTTTGACTTTTATCGTCTGTCACATTTCTGACACTTCAGATGATAAAATCTATCTTTTAGGTCTACATCAAGGTTTTAGATCTTGAAGTCCTCTTTTTCACAATATAAATAACACCTCAATCAGATATCTGGAGGGAAAGTTGTAACAATTTTCCCAATGCTCCTTTCCTTCTCCACTTTGCATCTACTTTTCATTTGGCTTCGTCTGTACCTATCGTCTGTCCCATTTTCACCCTTCAAATAATAAAATATATCTATTAGGTCCGAATGAAAGTTGTAGATCTTGAAAACTTCTTTTGAACCATAAAAAGAACACCTCCATCTGATATATATAGGGAAAGTTATAGTAATTCTCCTAATGCGTCCGTCTTTCACCATTTTGCATCTGCATTCCATTTCGCTGTGTCTATACCAATACTCTGTCCCATTTTTAACCCTTTAGAAAACAAAATCCGTCTTTGAGATCCGCATCAAAGTATTAGACTTTGGAGACCTCCTTTTAACCATATAAAAAATACCTCAATCGGATATCAGTAGGCAATGTTATAGCAATTTTTCCAATGCGTCTGTCTTTCTCCATGTTGCGTTTACTTTTCATTTGACTTCGTTTGTATCTATCGTTTACGCTTGACTTCTATCGGCTATGTCTGACTTCTAACGTCTATGTTTGACTTCTACCTATCGTCCGTCCCATTTTCGACGCATTTTCGACCCTTCAAATGATAAAATATGTCTTCTAGGTCCGAATGAAAGTTGTAGATCTTGAAGACTTCTTTTGAACCATATAAAAAAGAGCTCCATCTGATATCAATAGGGAAAGTTATAGTAATTTTTCAAATGCGTTTGTCTTTCTCCATTTTGCATCTGCTTTCCATTTGGCTGCGTCTATACCAATCCCCTGTCCCATTTTTAGCCATTCAGAAAATAAAATCTATCTTTGAGATCCGCATCAAAGTTTTAGATCTTGGAGACCTCTTTATAACCATATAAAGAACACCTTAATCGGATATCAGTAGGAAATGTCCCATTTTTGACCCTCTAAACGATAAAAGATGTCCTTTAGGTCCTAATAAAAGTTGTAAATCGTGAAGTCTTCTTTTGAACCATATAAAGAACAACTCCATCTGATATCCATAGGGAAAGTTATAGTAATTTTCCCAATGCGTCTGTCTTTCTTCATTTGCATGTGCTTTCCATTTGGCTTCGTCTATACCAATCCTCTGTCCCTTTTTTAACCCTTGGGAAAACAAAATCTGTCTTTGAGATCTGCATCAAAGTTTTGGATCTTGGAGACCTCTTTATAGCCATATAAAGAACACCTTAATCGGATATCAGTAGGAAATGTTATAGCAATTTTCTCAATGCGTCTGTCTTTCTCCTTATTGCGTCTGCTTTTCATTTGACTTCGTTTGTATCTATCGTCTACGCTTGACTTCTATCGGCTATGTTTGGCTTCTAACGTCTATGTTTGACTTCTATCGTTTATGTTTGACTTGTATTGTCTATCCCATTTTTGACCCTTCAGATGATAAAATCTATCTTTTAGGTCATCATCAAAGTTTTAGATCTTCAAGTCCTCTTTCTAACCATATAAACAACACCTCAATCAGATATCTGTAGGGAATGTTGAAATAATTTTCCCAATGCTCCTGTCCTTCTCCACTTTGCGTCTGCTTTTCATTTCGCTTCGTCTATACCTATCGTTTTTCCGATAATCGACCCGTCAAACAATAAAATATAGCTTTTAGGTCCTAATGAAAGTTATAGATCTTGAAGACTTCTTTTGAACCATATAAAGAACACCTCCATCTGATATATATAGGGAAAGTTATAGTAATTCTCCTAATGCGTCGGTCTTTCTCCATTTTGCATCTGCTTTCCATTTGGCTGCGTCTATACCGATCCCCTGTCCCATTTTTAAAGATTCAGAAAACCAAATCTATCTTTGAGATCTGCATCAAACTTTTAGATCTTAGAGACCTCTTTCTAACCATGTAAAAAATACCTCAATCGGATATCTGTAGGCAATGTTATAGCAACTTTCCCAATGGGTCTTTCTTTCTCCATATTGCGTCTGCTTTTCATTTGACTTTGTTTGTATCTATCGTCTACGCTTGACTTCTTTCGGCTATCTTTGACTTCTAACGTCTATGTTTGACTTCTATCGTCTAAGTTTGACTTCCATCGTCTGTCCCATTTTTGACCCTTCTGATGATAGAATCTGCCCTTTAGGCCTGCATCAAAGTTTTAGATCTCAAAGCCCTCTTTCTAACCATATGAACAACACCTCAATCAGATATCGGTAGGGAAAGCTGTAACAATTTTCCGAATGCGCCCGTCTTTCTCCATTTTGCATCTGCTTTTCATTTGGCTTCGTCTGCACCTATCTTCTGTCCCATTTTTGACCCTTCAAATGATAAAATATGTCTTTTAGGTCCGAATGAAAGTCGTAGATCTTGAAAACTTCTTTTGAACCATATAAAGAACAGCTCCATCTGATATCTATAGGGAAAGTTGTAGTAATTTTCACAATGCGTCTATCTTTGTCCATTTTGCATCTGCTTTCCATTTGGCTGCATCTGTACCAATCCTTTATCCGCATCAAAGTTTTAGATCTTGGAGACCTCTTTCTAACCATATAAAGAACACCTCAATCGCATATCTGTATGCAATGTTATAGCAATTTTCCTAATGCGTCTGTCTTTCTCCATATTGCGTCTGCTTTTTCATTTGATTTCGTTTGTATCTACCGTCTATGCTCGACTTCTATCGGCTATGTTTGACTTCTAACATCTATGTTTGACTTCTATCATCTATGTTTGACTTCTATCGTCTGCATCAAAGTTTTAGATCGTCGATGTCCTCTTTCTAACCATATAAACAACAACTGAATCAGATATCTATAGGGAAAGTTGTAACAATTTTCCCAATGTAGCTGTCCTTCTCAATTTTGCATCCGCTTTTCATTTAGCTTCTTCTATACCTATCGTCTGTCCCATTTTCAACCCTTCAAACTATAAAATATATCTTTTAGGTCCGAATGAAAGTTGTAGATCTTGAAGACTTCTTTTGAACCATATAAAGAACACCTTCATCTGATATCTATAGGGAAAGTTATAGTAATTCTCCTAATGCATCTGTCCTTCTCCATTTTGAATCTGCTTTCCATTTGGCTGCGTCGATACCAATCCCCTGTCCCATTTCTAACCATTCAGAAAACAAAATCTATCTTTGAGATCCGCATCAAAGTTTTAGATCTTGGAGACCTCTTTCTAACCATATAAAGAACACCTCAATCGGATATCAGTAGGCAATGTTATAGCAATTTTCCCAATGCGTCTGTCTTTCTCCATGTTGCGTCTGCTTTTCATTTGACTTCGTTTGTATCTATTGTCTACGCTTGACTTCTATCGGCTATGTCTGACTTCTAACGTCTATGTTTAACTTCTATTGTCTATGTTTGACTTCTATCTTCTGTCTCATTGTTGACCCTTCAGATGATAAAATCTATCTTTTAGGTCTTCAACAAAGTTTTAGATCTTGAAGTCCTCTTTTTAACCATATAAAGAACACCTCAATCGGATATCTGTAGGCAATGTTATGGTAATTTTCCCAATGCGTCTAACTTTCTCCATATTGTGTCTGCTTTTCATTTGACTTTGTTTGTATCTATCGCCTATGCTTGACATCTATCAGCTATGTTTGACTTACAACATCTATGTTTGACTTCTATCGGCTATGATTGACATCTATCGTCTATCCCATTTTGACACTTCAGATGATAAAATCTATCTTTTAGGTCTGCATCAAAGTTTTAAATCTCGATGTCCTCTTTCTACTCATATAAACAACACCTGAATCAGATATCTGTAGGGAAAGTTGTAACAATTTTCCAAATGCACCTGTCCTTCTCAATTTTGCATCCGCTTTTCATTTGGCTTCGTCTGTACATATCGTCTGTCCCATTTTCAACCATTCAAACGATAAATTATATCTTTTAGGTCTGAATGAAAGTTGTAGATCTTGAAGACTTCTTTTGAACCATATAAAGAACACCTCCATCTGATATCTATAGGGAAAGTTATAGTCATTCTCCTAATGCATCTATCCTTCTCCATTTTGCATCTGCTTTCCATTTGGCTGTGTCTATACCAATCCCCTGTCCCATTTTTAACCATTCAGAAAACAAAATCTATCTTTGAGATCCGCATCAAAGTTTTAGATCTTGGAAACCTCTTTCTAACCATATAAAGAACACCTCAATCGGATATCAGTAGGCAATGTTATAGCAATTTTTCCAATGGATCTATCTTTCTCCATATTGCGTCTGCTCTTTATTTGACTTCGTTTGTATCTACCGTCTATGCTTGACTTCTATTGGCTATCTTTGACTTCTAACGTCTATGTTTGACTTCCATCGTCTAAGTTTGACTTCCATTTTCTGTCCCATTTTTTACCCTTCTGATGATAGAATCTGTCCTTAAGGCCTGCATCAAAGTTTTAGATCTTGAAGTCCACTTTTTAACCATATAAACAACACCTCAAACAGATATCGGTAGGGAAAGTTGTAACAATTTTTCGAATGCACCAGTCTTTCTCCATTTTGCATCTACCTCTCATTTGGCTTCATCTGTACGTATCTTCTGTCCCATTTTTTACCCTACAAATGATAAAATATGTGTTTTAGGTCCGAATCAAAGTTATAGATCTTGAAAACTTCTTTTGAACCATATAAAGAACAGCTCCATCTGATATTTATAGGGAAAGTTATAGTAATTTTCCCAATGCGTCTGTAGTTCTCCATTTTGCATCTACTTTCCATTTGGCTGCCTCTACACCAATCCCCTGTCCCATTTTTAACCATTCGGAAAATAAAATCTATCTTTGAGATCTTCATCAAAGTTTTAGAGCTTGGAGACCTCTCTAAAACCATATAAAGATCACCTCGATTGGATATCTGTAGGCAATGTTATGGTAATTTTCCCAATGCGTCTAACTTTCTCCATATTGTGTCTGCTTTTCATTTGACTTTGTTTGTATCTATCGCCTATGCTTGACATCTATCAGCTATGTTTGACTTACAACATCTATGTTTGACTTCTATCGGCTATGATTGACATCTATCGTCTATCCCATTTTGACACTTCAGATGATAAAATCTATCTTTTAGGTCTGCATCAAGGTTTTAGATCTTGAAGTCCCCTTTCTAACCATATAAAGAACATCTCAATCGGATATCTTTAGGCAATGTTATAGCAATTTTCCCAATGCGTCTGTTTTTCTCCATTTTGCATCTGCTTTTCATTTGGCTTCGTCTGTACCTATCATCTGTCCCATTTTTGACCCTTCAAAAAATAAAATATTTGTTTAAGGTCGTAATGAAAGTTGTAGATCTTGAAATCTTCTTTTGAACCATATAAAGAACAGCTCCATCTGATATCCATAGGGAAAGTTATAGTAATTTTCCCAATTCGTCTGTTTTTCTCCATTTTCCATCTGCTTTCCATTTGGCTTCGTTTGTATCTATTGTCTACGCTTGACTTCTATCCGCTATGCTTGACTTCTATCGTCTAAGTTTGACTTCTATCGTCTGTCTCATTGTTGACCCTTCAGATGATAAAATCTGTCATTTAGGTCTTCAACAAAGTTTTAGATCTTGAAGTCCTCATTCTAACCATATAAAAAACACCTCAATCGGATATCAGTACGCAATGTTATAGCAATTTTCCCAATGCGTCTGTCTTTCTCCATATTGCGTCTGCTTTTCATTTGATTTCGATTGTATCTATCATCTACGTTTGACTTCTATCAACTATGTTTGACTTCTAATGTCTATGTTTGACTTCTATCGTCTAAGTTTGACTTCTATCGTCTATCCCATTGTCGACACTTCAGATGATAAAATCTATGTTTTAGGTCCTCATCAAAGTTTCAGATCTTAAAGTCCTCTTTCTAACCATATAAACAACACCTGAATCAGATATCTGTACGAAAGTTGTAACAATTTTCCCAATGAAAGTTGTAGATCTTGAAGACTTCTTTTGAACCATATGAAGAACACCTCCAACTGATATCTAAAGGGAAAGTTATAGTAATTCTCCAAATGCGTCTATCTTTTTCCATTTTGCATCTGCATGCCTTTTGGCTGCGTCCATACCAATCCCCTGTCCCATTTTTAACCATTAAGAAAGCAAAATCTATCTTTGATATCCGCATCAAAGTTTCACATCTTGGAGACCTCTTTCTCACCATATAAAGAACACCTCAATGGGATATCTGTAGGTAATGTTAGAGCAATTTTCCCTATGCGTCTGTCTTTCTCCATATTGCGTCTGCTTTTCATTTGACTTCGTTTGTATCTATCGTCTACGCTTGACTTCTATCGGCTATGTTTGACTTCTAACATCTATGTTTAACTTCTATCGTCTATGTTTGACATCTATCGTCTATCCCATTTTTGACACTTCAGATGATAAAATCTATCTTTTAGGCCCACATCAAAGTTTTAGATCTCGAAGTCCTCTTTCTAACCATATAAACAACACCTGAATCAGATATCTGTAGGAAAGTTGTAACAATTTTCCCAATGAAAGCTGTAGATCTTGAAAATTTCTCTTGAACCATATAAAGAACAGTGCCATCTGATATCTACTGGGAAAGTTATAGTAATTTTTCCAATGTGTCTATCTTTCTCCATTTTGCCTCTGCTTTCCATTTGGCTGCATCTATACCAATCCTCTGTCCCATTTTCAACCCTTCAGAAAACAAAAGCTGTCTTTGAGAACCGCATCAAAGTTTTAGATCTTGGAGACCTCTTTCTAACCATATAAAGAACATCTCAATCGCATATCTGTCGGCAATGTTTTAGAAATTTTCCCAATGTGTCTGTCATTCTCCATCTTGCGTCTGCTTTTTCATTTGACATTGTCTGTATCTATCTTCTACGCTTGACTTCTATCGACTATATTTGACTTCTAATGTCTATGTTTGACTTCTATCGTCTATGTTTGACTTCTATCGTCTATCCCATTTTTGACCCTTCAGGTGATAAAATCTATCTTTTAGGTCTGCATCAAAGTTTTAGATCTTGAAGTCCTCTTTCTAACCATATAAACAACACCTCAATCAGATATCTGTAGGGAAAGTTGTAACAATTTTCCCAATGTTCCTGTCCTTCTCCACTTTGCATCTGCTTTTCATTTGGCTTCGTCTGTACCTATCGTCTGTCCCATTTTTGACCCTTCAAACAAAAAATATATCTTTTAGGTCCTAATGAAAGTTGTAGATCTTGAAGACTTCTTTTGAACCATATAAAGAAAACCTCCATCTGATATCCATAGGGAAAGTTATAGTAATTCTCCTAATGCGTCTGCCTTTCACCATTTTGTGTTTGCTTTCCATTTGGCTGCGCCTATACCAATCCCCTGTCCCATTTTTAACCGTTCAGAAAATAAAATCTATCTTTGAGTTCTGCATCAAAGTTTTAGATCTTGGAGACCTCTTTCCAACCATATAAAGAACACTTCAACCGAATATCTGTAGGCAATGTTATAGCAATTTTCCCAATGCGTCTGTTTTTCTCCATATTGCGTCTGCTTTTCATTTGACTTCGTCTATATCTATCATCTACGCTTGACTTCTATCTGCTATGTTTGACTTCTAACATCTATGTTTGACTTCTATCGTCTATGTTTGACTTCCATCGTCTATCCCATTTTTGACCCTTCAGATGATAGAATCTGTCCTTTAGATCTTCATCAAAGTTTTAGATCTTGAAATCCTCTTTCTAACCATATAAACAATACCTCAATCAGATATCTGTAGGAAAATTTGTATCAATTTTCCCAATGCACCTGTCCTTCTCCATTTTGCATCCGCTTTTCATTTGGCTTCGTCTATACCTATCGCCGGTCCCATTTTCGACCCTCCAAATGATAAAATATATCTTTTAGGTCTGAATAAAAGTTGTAGAACTTGAAGACTTCTTTTGAACAATATAAAGAACACCTCTATCTGATTTCTATAGGGAAGGTTATAGTAATTCTCCAAATGCGTCTATCTTTCTCCATTTTGCATCTGCTTTCCATTTGGTTGCGTCTATACCAATCATCTGTCCCATTTTTAACCATTCAGAAAAAAAAATCTATCTTTGATATCTGCATCAAAGTTTTACATCTTGGAGACCTCTTTCTAACCATATAAAGAACACCTCAATCAGATGTATGTAGGTAATGTTATAGCAATTTTCCCTATGCGTCTGCCTTTCTCCATATTGCGTCTGCTTTTCATTTGACTTTGTCTTTATCTATCGTCTACGCTTGACTTCTATCGGCTACGTTTGACTTCTAACATCTATGTTTGACTTCTATCGTCTATGTTTAACTTCTATCGTCTGTCCCATTGCTGACCCTTCAGATGATAAAATCTATCTTTTAGGTCTGCAACAAAGTGTTAGACCTTGAAGTCCTCTTTCTAGCCATATAAAGAACACCTCAATCGGATATCTGTAGGCAATGTTATAGACATTTTACCAATGCGTCTATCTTTCTCCATATTGTGTCTGCTTTTTATTTGACTTCGTTTGTATCTATCGTCTATGCTTGACTTCTATCGGCTATGTTTAACTTCTAACGTCTATGTTTGACTTCTATCGTCTATGTCTGACATCTATAGTCTATCCCATTTTTGACACTTCAGATGACAAAATCTATCTTTTAGTTTGCATCAAAGTTTTAGACCTCGAAGTCCTCTTTCTAATTATATAAACAACACCTGAATCTGATATCTGTAGGGAAAGTTGTAACAATTTTCCCAATGCCCCTGTCCTTCTCCATTTTGTATCCGCTTTTCATTCGGCTTCGTCTGTACCTATCGTCTATCCCTTTTTCGACCCCTCAAACGATAAAATATATCTTTTAGGTACGAATGAAAGTTGTAGATCTTGAAAAATTCTTTTGAACCATATAAAGAACAGCTCCATCTGATATCTAGAGGAAAACTTATAGTAATTTTCCCAATGCATCTGTCTTTCTCCATTTTGCATTTGCTTTCCATTTGGCTGCGTCTATACCAATCCCCTATCCCAATTTTAACCATTCAGAAAACAAAATCTATCTTTGAGGTCCCCATCAAAGTTTTAGATCTTGGAGACCTCTTTCTAACCATATAAAGAACACATCAATCGGATATCTGTAGGCAATGTTATAGCAATTTTTCCAATGCGTCGATTTTTCTCCATATTGCGTCTGCTTTTCGTTTGACTTCATCTGTATCTATCATCTACGCTTGACTTCTATCCGCTATGTTTGACTTCTAACGTCTATGTTTGACTTCTATCGTCTATGTTTGACTTCCATCGTCTATCCCATTTTTGCCCCTTCAGATGATAGAATCTGTCCTTTAGATCTTCACCAAAGTTTTAGATCCTGAAATCCTCTTTCTAACCATATAAACAACACCTCAATCAGATATCTGCAGGGGAAGTTGTAACAATTTTTCAAAAGCACCTGTCCTTCTCCATTTTGCATCCGCTTTTCATTTGGCTTCGTTTGTACCTATCGCCTGTCCCTTTTTTGACCCTCCAAATGATAAAATATATCTTTTAGGTCTGCATGAAAGTTGTAGATCTTGAAGACTTCTTTTGAACCACATAAAGAACACCTCTATCTAATATCTATTGGGAAAGTTATAGTAATTCTCCAAATCCGTCTGTCTTTCTCCATTTTGCAGCTGCTTTCCATTTGGTTGCGTCTATACCAATCGCCTGTCCCATTTTTAACCATTAAGAAAACAAAATCTCTCTTTGATATCTGCATCAAAGTCTTACATCTTGCAGACCTCTTTCTAACCATATAAAGAACACCTCAACGGGATATATGTAGGTAATGTTATTGCAATTTTCCCTATGTGTCTGTCTTTCTTGATATTGCGTCTGCTTTTCACTTGACTTCGTTTGTATATATCGTCTACGCTTGACTTCTATCGGCTATGTTTGACTTCTAACATTTATGTTTGACTTCTATCGTTTATGATTGACTTCTATCGTCTGTCCCATTGTTGACCCTTCAGATGATAAAATCTATCTTTTAGCTCTGCAACAAAGTGTTAGACCTTGAAGTCCTCTTTCTAACCAAATAAAGAACACCTCAATCGGATATCTGTAGGAAATGTTATAGACATTTTCCCAATGTGTCTGTCTTTCTCCATATTGTTTCTGCTTTTCATTTGACTTCGTTTGTATCTATCGTCTATGCTTGACTTCTATCGGCTATGTTTAACTTCTAACGTCTAAGTTTGACTTCTATCGTCTATGTTTGACATCTATCGTCTGTCCCATTTTTGGCACTTCAGATGACAAAATCTATCTTTTAGGTCTTCATCAAAATCTATCTTTTAGGTCTTCATCAAAGTTTTAGGTCTTCAAATGATAAAATATATCTTTTAGATCGGAATGAAAGTTGTAGATCTTGAAGACTTCTTTTGAACTATGTAAAGAACACCTCCATCTGATATCTATAGGTAAAGTTATAGTAATTCTCCTAATGCGTCTGTCTTTCTCCATTTTGCATCTTCTTTCCATTTGGTTCCGTCTATGCCAATTCCCTGTCCCATTTTTAACCATTCAGAAAACAAAATTTATCTTTGAGATCTGCATCAAAGTTTTACATCTTGGAGACCTCTTTCTAACCATATAAAGAACACCTCAATTGGATATCAGTAGGCAATGTTATAGTAATTTTCCCAATGCGTCTGTCTTTCTCCATATTGCGTATGCTTTTCATTTAACTTTGTTTGTATCTATCGTCTAAGCTTGGCTTCTATGGCCTATGTTTTACTTCTAATGTCTATGTTTAACTTCTATCATCTATGTTTGACTTCCATCATATATCCCATTTTTGACCCTTCAGATGAAAGAATCTGTCCTTTAGATCTTCATCACAGTTTTAGATCTTGAAGTCCTCTTTCTAACCATATAAACAACACCTCAATCAGATATCAGTAGGGAAAGTCATAACAATTTTCCGAATGCGCCTGTCTTTCTCCATTTTGCATCTGCTTTTCATTTGGCTTCGTCTGTACCTATCGTCTGTCCCATTTTCAACCATTCAAATAATAAAATATGTAATTAAAGTTGTAGATCTTGAAATCTTCTTTTGAACCATATGAAGAACACCTCCATCTGATATCTATAGGGAAAGTTATAGTAATTTTTCCAATGCGTCTGTCTTTCTGCATTTTGCATCTGCTTTCCATTTGGCTGCCTATATACCAGTCCAATGTCCCATTTTTAACCATTCAGAAAACAAAATTTATCTTTGAGATCCGCATCAAAGTTTTAGATCTTGAAGACCTCTTTCTAACCATATAAAGATCACCTCAATCGGATATCAGTAGGCAATGTTATAGTAATTTTCTCAATGCGTCTGTCTTTCTCCATATTGCGTCTGCTTTTCATTTGACTTCGTTTGTGTCTATCGTCTATGCTTGAGTTCTATCGGTTATGTTTGACTTCTAATGTCTATGTTTAACTTCTATCGTATATGTTTGACTTCCATTGCCTGTCCCATTTTTGACCCTTCAGATGATAGAATCTGTCCTTTAGGTCTTCATCAAAGTTTTAGATCTTGAAGTCCTCTTTCTAACCATATAAACAAAAACTCAATCAGATATCAGTAGGGAAAGTTGTAACAATTTTCCGAATGCGCCTGTCTTTCTCCATTTTGCATATGGTTTTCATTTGGCTTTGTCTGTACCTATCGTCTGTCCCATTTTCGACCCTTCAAATGATAAAATATATGCTTAGGACCTAATGAAAGTTGTAGATCTTGAAAACTTCTTTTGAACCATATAAAGAATAACTACTTCTGATATCTATAGGGAAAGTTATAGTAATTTTCCCAATGCGTCTGTCTTTCTCCATTTTGCATCTGCTATCCATTTGGCTGCGTCTATACCAATCCCCTGTCCCATTATTAACCATTTAGAAATCAAAATCTATCTTTGAGATCCGCATCAAAGTTTTGGATCTTGTAGACTACTTTCTAACAATATAAAGAACACCTCAATCGGATATCTGTAGGCAGTGTTATAGCAATTTTCCCAATGAGTCTGTCTTTCTCCATATTGCGTATGCCTTTCATTTGTCTTCGTTTGTATCTATCGTCTATGCTTGACTTCTATCGGCTATGTTTGACTTCTAACGCCTATGTTTGACTTCCATCGTATATGTTTGACTTCCTTCGTCTATCCCATTTTTGACCCTACAGATGATAGAATCTGTCCTTTAGATCTGCATCGAAGTTTTAGATCTTGAAGTCCTCTTTCTAACCATATAAACAACATCTCAATCAGATATCGGTAGGGAAAGTTGTAACAATTTTTCGGATGCAGCTGTCTTTCTCCATTTTGCATCTGCTTTTCATTTGGCTTCGTCTGTACCTATCGTCTGTCCCATTTTCGACCCTTAAAATGATAAAATATATGGATAAAGTCCCAATGGAAGTTGTAGATCTTGAAGTCTTCTATTGAACCATATAAAGAACTCCTCCATCTAATATCTATAGGGACAGTTATAGTAATTTTCCCAATGCATCTGTCTTTCTCCATTTTGCATCTGCTTTCTGTTTGACTGCGTCTATACCAATCCCCTGTCCCATTTTTAACCATTCAGAAAACAAAATTTATCTTTGAGATCTGCATCAAAGTTTTAGATCTTGGAGACCTCTTTCTAACAAATATAAAGAACACCTCAATCGGATATCTGTAGGCAATGTTATAGCAATTTTCCTAATGCGTCCATCTTTCTCCATATTGCGTCTGCTTTTCATTTGACTTCGTTGGTATCTATCGTCTACGCTTGACTTCTATCGGCTATGTTTGACTTCTATCGTCTATGTTTGACTTCTATCGTCTATCCCATTTTTGACCCTTCAGATGATAGAATCAGTCCTTTAGGTCTTCATGAAAGTTTTAGATCTTGAAGCCCTCTTTCTAACCATATCAACAAAACCTCAATCAGATATCGGTAGGGAAAGTTGTAAGAATTTTCCGAATGCGCCTGTCTTTCTCCATTTCGCAGTTGCTTTTCATTTGGCTTCATCTGTACCTATCGTCTGTCCCATTTTCGACCCTTCAAATAATAAAATATGTGTTTTAGGTCCTAATGAAAGATGTCGATCTTGAAAACTTTTTTTGAACCATATAAAAAACAGCTCCATCTGATATCTATAGGGAAAGTTATAGTAATCTTCCCAATGCTTCTGTCTTTCTCCATTTTGCATTTACTTTCCATTTGGCTGCGTCTATACCAATCCCCTGTCCCATTTTTAACCATTCAGAAAACAAAATCTATCATTGAGATCTGCATCAAAGTTTTAGATCTTGTATACCTCTTTCTAACCATATAAAGAACACCTCAA
This sequence comes from Erythroxylum rotundifolium, assembly GCA_027563915.1. Lineage (NCBI taxonomy): Eukaryota > Viridiplantae > Streptophyta > Magnoliopsida > Malpighiales > Erythroxylaceae > Erythroxylum > Erythroxylum rotundifolium. The sequence continues at coordinate 15,530 of JAOSBO010190590.1, forward strand.
TCGGATATCAGTAGGCAATGTTATAGTAATTTTTCCAATGCATCTGTCTTTGTCCATATTGTGTCTTCTTTTCATTTGACTTCGTTTGTATCTACCGTCTAAGCTTGACTTCTATCGCCTATGTTTGACTTCTAACGTCTATGTTTGACTTCTATCGTCTAAGTTTGACTTGTATCCTCTGTCTCATTGTTGACCCTTCAGATGATTAAATCTCTCTTTTAGGTCTTCATCAAAGTTTTAGATCTTGAAGTGTTTTTTCTAACCATATAAAGAACACCTCAAACGGATACCTATAGGGAAAGTTATAGTAATTTTCCCAATGCGTCTATCTTTCTCCATTTTGCATCTGCTTTCCGTTTGACTGCGTCAATACCAATCCCCTGTCCCATTTTTAACCATTACGAAAACAAAATTTATCTTTGAGATCTGCATCAAAGTTTTAGATCTTGGAGACCTCTTTCTAACAATATAAAGAACACCTCAATCGGATATCTGTAGGCATTGTTATAGCAATTTTCACAATGCATCTGTCTTTCTCCATATTGCGTCTGCTTTTCATTTGACTTCGTTTGTATCTATCGTCTACGCTTGATTTCTATCGGCTATGTTTCAATTTTATCGTCTATGTTTGACTTCAATCGTCTGTCCCATTTTTGACCCTTCAGATGATAAAATCTATCTTTCTGATTTCCATCAAAGTTTTAGATCTTGAAGTCCTCTTTCTAAGCATATGAACAACAGCTGAATCAGATATCTATAGGGAAAGATGTAACAAATTTTCCAATGCACCTGTCCTTGTCCTTTTTGCGTTCGCTTTTCATTTGGCCTCGTCTATACCTATCGTTTGTCTCATTTTTGACCCTTCAAATGATAAAATATATCATTTAGGTCCTAATGAAAGTTGTAGATCTTGAAGACTTCTTTTGAATCATATAAAGAACACCTCCATCTGATATCTATAGGGAAAGTTGTAGTAATTCTCCAAATCCGTCTATCTTTCTCCATTTTGCTTCTGTTTTCCATTTGGCTGCGTCTATACAAATACCCTGTCCCATTTTTAACCATTCAGAAAACAAAATTTATCTTTGAGATCCATACCAAAGTTTTAGATCTTGGAGACCACTTTCCAACCATATAAAGAAGACCTCAATCGGATATCTGTAGGCAATGTTATAGCAATTTTCCTAATGCGTCTGTCTTTCTCCATATTGCGTCTACTTTTCATTGAACTTCGTCTGTATCCATCGTCTACGCTTCACTTCTATCGGCTATGTTTGACTTCTAACGTCTATGTTTGACTTCTATCTTCTATGTTTGACTTCTATCGCCTGTCCCATTGTTGACCCTTCAAATGATAAAATCTATCTTTTAGGTATTCAACAAAGTTTTAGATCCTGAAGTCCTCATTCTAACCATATAAAGAACACCTCAATTGGATATCTGTAGGCAATGTTTTAGAAATTTTTCCAACGCGTCTGTCTTTCTCCATATTGCGTCTGCTTTTCATTTGACTTCGTTTGTATCTATCGTCTACGCTTGACTTCTATCGGCTATGTTTGACTTCTAACGTCTATGTTTGACTTCTATCATCTATGTTTGACTTTTATCGTCTGTCCCATTTTTGACCCTTCAGATGATAAAATCTATCTTTCAGGTCTTCATCAAAGTTTTAGATCTTGAAGTCCTCTTTCTAACCATATAAACAACACCCAAATCAGATATCTATAGGGAAAGTTGTAAAAATTTTTCCAATGCACCTGTCCTTGACCATTTTGCATCCACTTTTCATTTGGCTTCGCCTGTACCTATCATTTCACCCATTTTTGCCTTCAAATGATAAAATATATCATTTAGGTCCGAATGAAAGTTCTAGACCTTGAAGACTTCTTTTCAATCATATAAAGAACACCTCCATCTGATATCTATAGGGAAAGTTATAGTAATTCTCTTAATGCGTCTGTCCTTCTCCATTTTGCATCTGCTTCGCATTTTGCTCCATTTATACCAATCCTCTATCCCATTTTTAACCATTTAGAAAACAAAATCTATCTTTGAGATCTGCATCAAATTTTAGATCTTGGAGTCCTCTTTCTAACCATATAAAGAACACCTCAATCGGATATCAGTAGACAATGTTATAGCAATTTTCCCAATGTGTCTGTCTTTCTCCATATTGCGCCAGCTTTTCATTTGACTTCGTTTGTATCTATCGTCTACGCTTGACTTCTATCAACTATGTTTGACTTCTAACATCTATGTTTGACTTCTATCGTCTATGTTTGACTTCTAATGTCTGTCCCACTGTTCACCTTTCAGATGATAAAATCTATCGTTTAGGTCTTCAATAAAGTTTTAGATCTTGAAGTCCTCTTTCTAACCATATAATGATCACCTCAATCGGATATCTGTAGGTAATGTTATAGCAATTTTCCCAGTGCGTCTGTCTTTCTCCATATTGCCTCTGTTTTTCATTTGACTTCATTTGTGTCTATCATCTACGCTTGACTTCTATCGTCTGTCCCATTTTTGACATTACAGATGATAAAATCAATCTTTTAGGTCAGCATCAAAGTTTTAGATCTTGAAGTCTTCTTTCTAACCATGTAAACAAAACCTAAATCAGATATCTGTAGGGAAAGTTGTAACAATTTTCCCAATGCATCTGTCTTTCTCCATTTTGCATCCGCTTTTCATTTGGCTTCATCTGTACCTATTTCTTGTCCCATTTTTGACCATTCAAATGATAAAATATATCTTTTAGGTCCTAATGAAAGTTGTAGATCTTCAAGACTTCTTTTGAAACATATAAAGAACACCTCCATCTGATATCTATAGGGAAAGTTATAGTAATTCTCCTAATGCGTCTATATTTCTCCATTTTGCATCTGCTTTCCATTTGGCTGCGTCTATACCAATCCCCTGTCCCATTTTTAACCATTCAGAAAACAAAATCTATCTTTGATATCCGTATCAAAGTTTTAGATCTTGGAGACCTCTTTCTAACCATATAAAAAACAACTCAATCAGATATCTGTAGGCAATGTTATAGCAGTTTTTCCAATGCGTCTGTCTTTCTCGACATTGCGTCTGCTTTTCATCTGACTTCGTTTGTATCTATCGTCTACGCTTGACTTCTATCGGCTATGTTTGACTTCTAACGTCTATGTTTGAGTACTGTCATCTATGTTTGTCTTCTATCGTCTGTCCCATTGTTGACCCTTCAGATGATAAAATCTATCTTTTAGGTCTTCAACAAAGTTTTGGATCTTGAAGTCCTCTTTCTAACCATATAAAGAACACCTCAATCGGATATCGGTAGGCAATGTTATAGCAACTTTCCCAATGTGTCTGTCTTTCTCCATATTGCGTCTGCTTTTCATTTGACTTCGTTTGTATCTATCGTCTATGCTTGACTTCTATCAGCTATGTTTGACTTCTAACGTCTAAGTTTGACTTCTATCGTCTTTGTTTGACTTCTACTGTCTGTCCCACTGTTCACCTTTCAGATGACAAAATCTATCTTTTAGGTCTTCAACAAAGTTTTAGATGTTGAAGTCCTCTTTCTAACCATATAAAGATCACCTCAATCAGATATCTGTAGGTAATGTTATAGCAATTTTCCCAGTGCGTCTGTCTTTCTCCATATTGCCTTTGCTTTTCATTTGACTTCATTTGTATCTATCATCTACGCTTGACTTCTATCGGCTATGTTTGACTTCTAAAGTCTATGTTTGACTTCTAACGTCTATGTTTGACATCTATCGTCTGTCCCATTTTTGACATTTCAGATGATAAAATCTAGCTTTTAGGTCTGCATCAAAGTTTTAGATCTTGAAATCCTCTTTCTAACCATATAAACAACACCTCAATCAGATTTCTGTTGGGAAAGTTGTAACAATTTTCCCAATGCACCTGTCCTTCTCCATTTTGCATCTGCTTTTCATTTGGCTTCGTTCTGTACCTATTGCCTGTCCCATTTTTGACCCTTCACGTGGCAAAATATATCTTTTAGGTTCTAATGAAAGTTGTAGATCTTGAAGACTTCTTTTGAAACACATAAAAAACACCTCCATCTGATATCTATAGGGAAAGTTATAGTAATTCTCCAAATGCATCCATATTTCTCCATTTTGCATCTCCTTTCCATTTGGCTGCGTCTATAGCAATCCCCTGTCCCATTTTTAACCATTCAGAAAGCAAAATCTATCTTTGATATCTGCATCAAAGTTTTAGATCTTGGAGACCTCTTTCTAACTATATAAAGAACACCTCAATCAGATATCTGTAGGCAATGTTATAGCAATTTTTCCAATGCGTCTGTCTTTCTCCATATTGGGTCTGCTTTTCATTTGACTTCGTTTGTATCTATCGTGTACACTTGACTTTTATCGGCTATGTTTGGCTTCTAACGTCTATGTTTGACTTCTATTGTCTATCCCATTGTTGACCCTTCAAATGATAAAATCTATCTTTTAGGAATTCAACAAAGTTTTAGATCTTGAAGTCCTCTTTCTAACCATATAAAGAACACCTCAGTCGGACATCTTTAGGCGATGTTATAGCAATTTTCCCAATGCGTCTGTCTTTCTCCATACTACATCTACTTTTCATTTGACTTCGTTTGTATCTATCGTCTATGCTTGACTTTTATCGGCTATGTTTGACATCTAACGTCTATGTTTGACATCTATCGTCTGTCCCCTTCTTGACACTTCAGATGATAAAATGTATCGTTCAGGTCTTCATCAAAGTTTTAGATCTTGAAGTCATCTTTCTAACCATATAAACAATACCTAAATCAGATATCTGTAGGGAAAGTTGTAACAATTTTCCCAATGCACCTGTCCTTGACCATTTTGCATCCACTTTTCATTTGGCTTCGCCTGTACCTATCGTTTCTCCCATTTTTGCCTTCAAATGATAAAATATATCATTTAGGTCCGAATGAAAGTTCCAGATCTTGAGGACTTCCTTTCAACTATATAAATAACACCTCCATCTGATATCTATAGGGAAAGTTATAGTAATTCTCCAAATGCATCTATATTTCTCCATTTTGCATCTCCTTTCCATTTGGCTGCGTCTATAGCAATCCCCTGTCCCATTTTTAACCATTCAAAAAACAAAATCTATCTTTCATATCCGCATCAAAGTTTTAGATCTTGGAGACCTCTTTCTAACTATATAAAGAACACCTCAATCAGATATCTGTAGGCAATGTTGTAGCAATTTTTCCAATGCGTCTGTCTTTCTCCATATTGCGTCTGCTTTTCATTTGACTTCGTTTGTATCTATCGTCTACGCTTGACTTTTATTGTCTATGTTTGGCTTCTAACGTCTATATTTGACTTCTATTGTCTATCCCATTGTTGACCCTTCAATTGATAAAATCTATCTTTTAGGAATTCAACAAAGTTTTAGATCTTGAAGTCCTCTTTCTGACCATTTTGCATCCACTTTTCATTTGGCTTCGTTTGTACCTATCGTTTCTCCCATTTTCGCCTTCAAACGATAAA
>JAOSBO010190601.1:0-65405 GCA_027563915.1 Erythroxylum rotundifolium
AATTTCTGTCGGTAAAATTAGCTACGGCCGTATCACCGACGTTTTCGTGCTGTCGTCATATTCCGTCGGCAACATTACTAGCGACGGAATTTTTGGTTATTCCGTCGGTAATTTCCGCCGCTAAACCTCTTTTTTCTTGTAGTGGAATATTGAGATACTTGGTAGGTTCTGCTGATCTTTGCTTGATGTATGAGAAAGGAAAAAATGCTAGGTTAATTGGTTACTGTGATGCTGATTATGCTGGAGATAGGGTTGATAGAAAGAGTACAAGTGGAGGTTCTCACTTTCTTGGTCATAATCTAATTTCCTTATCAAACAAGAGGCAAAGTTCAATTGCTTTATCTACTACAGAAACTGAATACATGTCAGCTGCAAGTTGTTGTTCACAGATATTATGGATAAAGTATCAATTAGAGAATTATTCTATCCAAGAAGATCAAATTCCAATCCTCTGTGACAACACAAGTGCTATCAGTCTCTTAAAGAATCTAATACAACACTCAAGGGCAAGGTATATTAAAGTTAGACACCATTTTATCAGAGACTATGTATAGAGAGGGATCATCAATCTACAATTTGTTGAGACGAATCAACAGTGGGCAGATATCTTCACCAATCCCTTAAGTGAAGAAAAATTCAAGGAAATGAGTCAAAATCTAAATATGGTGATGTTAAAAGACCATTCGTCTGAAACTCCATGATCTAGACGATTCATCTTAAAGAAACTGAAAAGTTGCAAGTTTTCATATAGAAACAATAACTTTTCAAGAGTGCATATAAAAAGCAATATTTGTAGCACTTCACACTCTAGAATTTTCCTAAAAAGAATTTCAAACCAACTTGTTCAAAGTGCTCTCAACATAGACGATCCAACACTCTGGTCTAAACATCAAACATTTCTCATTTGATTTCATGTCTTTCTCTTAATATTCTCTATATACTAACCTCGCTTCTTAAAGCAAAATACATTTCTTTGTTTAGTGTTTATCTTTTAAAGATTAGAAAATGCCGAAATCTCTTGTCTATGGAAGACTCGTCGATTTCACTTCCTTTAAGAATGCTCAGATGAATATTGAACCTGAGATTAAAGCAGTTAGATGGAAGAAATTCTTCAATATCCGAGAGGCGGTGTATCAGAATGAAATATGTGATTTTTGGAAGAATGCGAAGGTGGTTGACAACTCCTTGGTATCAATGGTTGATAAGTTGTTGGTAATAATCACATAAGTTTCTGTTATGGAGGCTATTGGGTGTCCAAATGAAGGAGTAGAATTGTTCAACAATATAGATTGGATTGCTCAAAGTCATATAGACGAAGCCCACATCAATCTACAACTATATGGATTTTGTAATCCTGGAGTCAAGAAGTCTTCAGCCCACTTTCCAAAGGCTAAGGTTCTTCACTCACTTCTTCTCCATTGTATCACTCACCAACCTCTTAATCTTCCATTTTTGATTCTGAAGAACACGTTAAAGGCTAGGAAGGATTATCATCTGAAGAGTGGTTCTTTACCTTATGGTATGCTGTTAATAAGATTTTTCAAAGCATCTAGAATACTACTTGATAGAGGAAATAAAGTAAAATTGGATGTCGAAGCAGATGAAGATTTCAAACAAAAAGCACAGTCTAAGGGGGAGCTTTCAGTAAGATGAAGCAAGAAAGGAAATGTTTCGTCTGAAAAACAAGCAAAACCCTAATCATCTGAAAGAATATCAGCAAAGGTAAAGGTTGAAAAATCGTTTGATAAGCCGATACATGCCAAGACGATTCTAGAGAAGAAAGAAATTAATATTCAACAACTAACTCACCAAGTTTCTTTAAAGAGGGAGGTTGAGACTCTCCAACCACAAAAGACACAGACTGTTGAAAAGAAGACGAAGACATCATCTGAACAGCAGCTAGTAACTTACAACCCTCCTCAACCGATAAAGAAAGAAGATTTGAAGATGAAGCTCATAGGAGAATCAACACTTGATTGTAATAGAGGTTCAATTATCATCAGAGAAACTTTTAAACAGAAAGTTAAGGTTCAAGTTGAACCTATAATAGGAAATGATTAGAAGATACATCTTCTAAGTCTTGAAGAGTGAAGACTGTATAGTATTATGTGAGATGAAAAGATAGAACCATATCCATCGTAGATTATGAAAGATCCTTACACAATCTGTCAAGTGATAAGTAAAATGACAATCAAGATTGTACCAGATGTATAACCTAGAAGTCCAGCACCAATAGTTAGCAAAGAAAAAAGGGAAGAAGAAGAAGTTTCCTAAAAAACGAAAAGTTGATGTCATAGAAGAAGAAATTCAAGCGTCAGTAAAGCATATAGATGATATATGTCACGCAGCTCAACCTGTAAGTGCCTATGTATCACATCATATGTCAACGGAATCAGGAAGTAATTTTGGAGCATCTACTATAGATGAATGCTTCAAGATAGTTAGCACAATATCAGAGGAAGGTATGAAAGTATCACAATTAAAGGTATCGTTTTTAACTTAGAAACCTTTTTGTATTTACTCATTCATTTCAAACCCTTAGGTTTCATTCCTTCAGATAAAACTATTTTACACCTTCTAGGGCAACTGATTTGTAAATTACCTAGACTTGATGATCTTGATACCCCTGATGGAAAATAACCATTCAAAATACCGTCAATTAAAATTATAGAATTAGAAGATTAACCTAGAAAACCATTTTTCTTTGAACATATTCATCCACTTAGTGAAATATTGAAAGACGCCACTGTTAATTTAGAGCTCTTAAAGAATTTCATCAAATGGACTGAAGCTAGTCACAAGCATACTGATGTTCAGGAAGCCTTAGCGAAAAACATTGAGGAAATTAATACTAAGGTTGATGAACTAGGTGATGCAATGGGTGATCTTCATGAGGAAATAACACTTCTACGTGTTTCTATAGAAGAAGACCTCAAGATGATCCATAATATTCTTCAAAAAATGTTTTCTAAAATTTCAAAGCATCTAAAATAAACTATCTTTTTGATTAATAACAAATAGGGGGAGAACAGTAGAAAGGAGGATTAGAAAATTAGAAAAATTTTAGATAATGTTTTATTCATCTAAATATTATTTTTATCTTATAATATTATGATTATTTGTTATCATCAAAAAGTGGGATCAAGATGATACTTAAGTAAAAGCTGAATAAGACAAAGCATCTAAGATGGATCAGAAGAAGTGATCGAGTCTAAGACACTAGACGAAGCATATGAATCTAAGCAAGATGATGTAGTTGAATAATTTACTAGAACGTTAGTTAGTTAGAGTTGGTTATAGTACTCAACTAATAACAAACTTTAGAAGACTCTACAAGCAGATTTCTTGAGAAGACCGTTGGAGATTTAGGTTATAAATATTAGTTGTAGTCGTAGACTTAAAAAAAAGGGAAACTTTGAATATACTAAAATACTTAGAGAAATTTTGTGCTTAAGTGCTCATGTTGTGAAAAATATTCTGAAAGAAAAGAAAGAAAAAAGAGAGAAAATACATCTATAACGTGAAGCTCAAACAATATCTTTTCGAGTGAAAGAAAGGCTAGAGCCTGAAGAGGTTAAGGAAGTAGATAAAGAATACTTTGTGAAAGAGACTTAAAGAGGCTCTACAAGTGTAGAAATAATAGTTGTAACATAGAAGTAGATAGTGAAATCTCAGATGAACTATGAGCACTGGACATAGCGAAAGGTTAAGGGTGAACCAGTATAAATCGTGGTGTCATATTCTCTAACTCTTACCTTTTTAATTTTCTTGTTGTTGGAAGAATAGATACTAATTTCTACGATTGCATTATTCATCAAATTAAGTGCATTGTTTAATCTTGTAATCATTTGAATTAGTCAAGAAAATTAAGAAGATTTTAAAGATTCATATCTTAGACAATTTAATACAATTCAACCCACCTTCTTGTGTATTTTGCATATTATATATGATTTCTACATTAACAAGTGATTTACTTCATTTTATGTAAAGTGCTCCATCTTCTCTTAGCTTGAGTAGATTATGCTATGTCTAAGGGTTATTTACACCACTCTTTACTTCCCATATGCTTTTCTCTTGCAAGTTTTTAGTATACATCTAATGCACTTAGAGGTTCTCTTTATTTACTATTAACTTCCAAATTGTTTTGGTAATCAACACTTTGCTGGTAAGATACATAATGATGAGCCCCAAGCTACCTTGCTCTTTGGGTTAACATAAGTCCTTCCAAGAAACTTAGTAATGCTATAACCTACAACCAAATTAATATCAACTTTAGCAATGAAAAATGTAGTTAGTGAAGAGTTGAGATCGTTTCCACGAGGAATTTTTAACGGTAAATGTTATACGAGTTGAAAACTAAAACAAATTAGGGGGGTTAAATTAACATAAATTTTAAGAAATTGAAAATGGCTGAAATTAAAAATTAAAAAGGGAATCTGATCTAAAATTTAAGTAAACAAACCTTGGTTTCAGGACACCTACATTATCAAACTAATATGGATCCCCAATATAAATCTCAATCTATTAACAAACATTCATTGGGTAATGTTTTATCTTAAGATGAAATGAATAGAAACATGTATTCTAAACATTCGTATTAGTCAACAGCTTAGATACGATCTTAAGTTTAATTGATTAATAGCTTTAAGAACTAAGAAAGCAATGAACAAGACAACACACATACGACATGTATTTAATCAAGTTAAGAATCTGCTTAGAATTTTCAAAGTCTAATGTAAATATGGTAATCCTAATTGCCATTTTGGATTAGGAAGACTAAACGTCAAATCCTACTAATCTAGCTATAAATTAAACTAATCAATTCCTAGTTACGCACCCTAAAAATCAATTAATTCAATTATAAGAAGCAATTGAAGACACTTAATATCTACTTATGAAATAAACTTTATTTAAAAATCTCATACATACTAGATGATAACATGGTTCCCTTCAACTAAGAAGAAGAATTTACCTACGCATAAGAAAAGTAAAAACCAACAGAAGAATAGCAAAATACAAAATCTCCATCCCTAGTCTTTTTCACAAAAAATAAAAAAAATCCTAAAAACCAGAAAAAACTATGGTAGAAAATGTAATAAAAATTAAATATGCTCCCAATGTCAACTGTGAATGTGTTTTTAATGATTTTCAATCTACTCCATCTTCCCTCCTGTCGTAATCTTCCACAGATACAGTCCCCAGATATTCAAGTCGCAGATCCCCATCAACAGGGCAACAACTTTAATCCAAAATCATGAAGATCTTAAGTGGATTGAATTTGATTTCAAATCAGATTCAGCAGATATTTTTTTTCCTCACACATGCATACGTTTAGTCAATTATTTTCCTGCCAGCTAAGAATTAGAACTGTCTTTGCTTTCATTACATCTTTTTGATTCAATTTCATCTTTCATGTGTGAAAATCATTTCAGAACAATTAAGAAACAAGTCTATTAAGTTTGAATAATAATTTCAACACATTAAAGACGTTTATATCTAAAATTAGCATAAAAATGACAACTTAACAAATTCTCCCACACCAGACCTTTGCTCACCCTCGAGGAAATATACCAAACCACTGCACTTTATCAACTCGTACATCATAAGATTGAGTGCATATAATTTGCTAAACTTGGGCCAGCAGGACTTAGGTTGCAACACACATGATACTTACTTTTCACCGATGCAAATAAACACAGTCAAATTAAAACATTCTTGTTCAAAGGCAAGTATGAAACCAAGGTGAATTCTTCTCATAGATTTCTCTCTTTATGCTCAAGTATTCAAGGTTAAAATGTTTCCCTCAAATCTCCCTCTAACAGATTGCACTACTATAGGCTTGCAAATTCACTAGTTATCATTCAGGACTTTATTATAGGTTATAATAGGGCTAGGTTCAAGGGTAAGGTAAAAATGACAAAAGGTTAATCACAAGCATTCACATAGTACCAAGTAGAAGGGACAACCAACTACAAATTTTGAGCTAAACATATGAATACAATGGACTACAACTACTCATTACTAATTAATGCTACCATGCTTTATTCTTTTTCTTTTTCATATTTTTTCTTTTTTCTATCTTTCTTTTTATTCCTTTTTTAACTTAAATAAAACAAAAATAGTAGCATAAATCAACAAAGCATGAGTAGAAGTACCTCTAAAAATATCTCATAATATAATACAAAAAATTCCCTAAGTTATCGACATCAAATGCTTATTTAGTACTTCGTTAACTCCTGACAACTTAAGGCTAAAGGGTTTTTGAGTTTCAATATAAGGTGATTAATTAAAAAACAAACAGGGTTAAAGGCTCAAAGGGGTTTGCAAGGGGAAAAAAAAGACTCGATGGGTCATTTAAGCTAAGGGTTTAAAATAAAGAAGGCTTTATTCATTTCCATAAACTATGAAGTCAAACAAATTCAATCTGGTTCAATACTATTGGATCGAAAAATAAAACATGCATCGATTTGGAAGAAACGGCAGATTTCAAAACTTTTTAAAAATCAAAATTTTAGCAGAAGCAATATATCCGAACCAACACACACAGCCACACATGATACGGTATAAGGAAAAACATTTGCATAATCATAAGATGGAAAATATTACCGACTCCTTCGCTACAACTTTAACTCCTTACCGTATTATCCTATCCTCGGCAATGTATCCTCTCCTAGGTGATGTATCATTTTCACCTTATTGTATCATCTTCTTGATATTGTATCCTCAACCAATCCGATCCTCCACTTGTTTTTCTTGGACAACTTAGTTAACAAGATCCTTTAGTGGGAAAGGAGAAGAAAACTTTGGAGGAGATTTTTCTTAGAAGAAAGTAGCAAAAAAAATAAGACACTCTCATGCAATTTTGGGCTTTTTATGCAAGATAGGAGAGAGAGAGTCAAAACAATGCAAGAACCCTTTCTTGCACACTCTCAATTTCGATTAACCTCAAAGGAAAGAAGAGATTTTCATCAAATGCATCACTTCTTTTTTAATCAATCATAAAGAAGCCAATAAATGAGACTCTTCTCATTTGTTTTTGAGATGGCTATATGAAAAGACTATTAACCTTAATGTGACATACCAATTTCGGTTTTTGATGATGAAAGAAGGTAGATGGTCCATCAAATGTACCTCTTTCTTCTTTAATCCAATGAATACTAATAGGTTACATGTATCATTAAAAGACCACCATTAAACCATTTAGTGATAAGGTTATTACTCCATTTAATGATGATAAAGCATGTTAAACAACATCTTAAATGTAGCAAACTAATGTTCAATGTGCAGGTAGCTACACATTTACCTATTAAACCAAAATTCCATCTCTATTTATCTTTAATAACTTTTTTTTAATTTAGTTAATCTAATTAATCAAATTAAACCAAAGCCTAGCCCATTTCGAAATGTTCATTTGGGCTTCTAATTAACCATTGATTAGTACAAGCCCAACATTCAATCATGGGCTTTAAATCCTCCATTTATATTTCTTACTTAGCTTGATAACCTTCCTCGAAGCCAATGGAGAATCTTATTGGACTTAGATAATTCAAGCTCCAATAAGCCCATAATTAATTTAATCTCATTAGAATTAATTCTAGCTTATTAACTAAATGTCATTCCACTAAAGACAACTAGTTGAACTCTTGAATTACTAAATATTATGAGAACACATGTTTCAATATTTCCAATTACAAACTCTAATATGAACCATAGTATAGCCATTCGCACAATAAAGGGTAAAATTACCGTTTTACCCTTATGTTGGTTTTTTCTACTAGATCTCCCGTTTTACTCTATATGGTTATTAACACACAAGATCACATCTTGGTGTGAAGACTTGATGGGTAACTAGTCCATCAAACTACTGACGTCAGTTTAATCACCAATCTCTATAAAACATCTAAAAGTGATGATATCAGTATAAACTCTTTATTTGGGTGAATGTTCCCTGATATATGTTTCAATTAATAATTCCAACATGCAAACATTAGATTAGTACTTTGTAAAAATCCATTCCGATCATATCAAGAATTATAATGAAATACATATGGGTCCACCACTCATCAAGGTTATGGTCCATAATAAACGTATGCTTAAGTTGTATGTTTTAAGATTAAAGTAACGGTCCACTTTATTCTTTATAAACATACCAGTTTCTAGATTCACTGAATAGTTCCATTATCGATAGTCAACTACTATCATGATATGGAACTCATCATTCCCTTGATGTAAACTTTTTTACTTACACAGAGATAAATCCCAATACTACAATCTAAACCATAATCAAGCGACCAACTTGATTATTCAATTGTGAATCCATTATTTTATATTTTTATAATATACGTGTTTCCCATACACCTCTATATATATGTATATTACTTACAAAAGAATCTTGGTACCTTTTGACTAGATATATAACGCTCATAAAAACCAAACTCTTTTGTTTTATTAATAATAAATATTTTCATTAGAAAAGTAATTAGAAGAAAATTAAGTTATAAGTACACTTGCTTTCTAGGACACTATATCTACATAACTCCAATAAGTGCATGTTTTGAAGGCAAGCTTGATTAGAGGAGCATCACATAATACAAGAAAATAGAATAATATAAAGATGATGTCATTAAGGCTCAAATTCGCTCACAGGTTTAATTAAAGAGTTCACCTTAATTCCACATATTACCTAATCACTCACATGTCAGACTTTGACTAAGTGTACAAGACTAGTTATTGCAATTAATCAGCATGGTTCATCTTAGACTCATATAGCCTAGTTTAATTTCATGCATACACTCAATCTCATCTAAACTAATATGATAAAGCTTCATGGCTCAACACACAACATATGTATTCCATATCTTTCCCCGATACCTAGACCAACATTGTTCTCGATGTTATGACATAAGATTAAAGAAGTAAAAATAGGAAAGAAGAGAGAAAAGAATGCTTCTTTATTTGTTGAAGTCTGAAATCATCGAGTTGATGGGCAGGGAAATTGGAATCCTTGATGCTCCTAATATGCCATCAAATTATGCTCCATTTGGTGCATTCAATGTTCTAGTCGATTGTCGCGATCGTCTAAATTGGCTTGAGAGGTTGGTGGCTACATGATGCGTATGTTACAACTTGACTTCTTGTAGTTAGACATAGATTGAAAGGGATAATTGGACTTCGATTAGTGAAAGATATCCGTCCATGACTCTGGTCCACGATTCCCATCCTATACAAACATTCTGTATCCAAGGTCTATAGCACAATCCACAATCATGCCAGTATTGTTAGGGTCCAATAAATCCAAATTGATGGCCAATTAAGTGATGTAGGATCCTAATATCAAAGGTTTAGATTTTTTATTCAACACAGATTGAAATTGCATTAGAAACCAAAAACCTAAATTAATAGGAATTTTTCCATCCATACACCACAAAAAGTAAAATTCAACTTTAGAAATTGCTCTTGCGGAATCTCGACTCCCTGAAAATTATATCGTGAATAATTTTGAAAACAGGATTTTTCAAATACAAACTCTTAGATACACTAGCATTATATGGATTAGCATCTACAAACCATTAAGTCCACAATTTAGATGCATTAAAACCAACATGATAAGCATATTGGGAACTTAGAAATGGCTCTTCTTTAACATCATTTTATGAAACAAAACCTATGACCACATGAAAATAAGTAATAGACAAAGCAAATTCCTTTCCCATAAGTCTAAATTCTACAATTCCATCAGTAAACAAATCAGATTCTTTATGAGAATTAAATTTGAACTTGCTATAAAATTCTCTTGTTAGTTCAACATATCAAGTTTGGCAAACACATTATAGCAAATTTGTCCCATCATTTTTTCAACAGGAATCATGAACTTGTAAGGCTCAAAGAGTATCAGTAAATAAATACTTACAAGGATAAATTTAGCATTGGCTGAATTGCTAAATCGTTCGTTGTCAAGAAGTGAAGCCTCCACTTCTTGATTTCCATTGGCTATAGTTTTCCGCATGTTTAACCTTTCTTGTTCGATTTCATATTAAGGGCCCCCCTGTTGGTGTTGAAATTAAAGGTATTGATGAGGTTGATGTCGCAGCTATGGGTGACGTCATTGGTTGCCAAATTGGCAATGGGATAGGCTATCCTTTGTGAATCACTCTTCTTTCTTGGCATGAATTCAACCTTGGTAAATACACAATTCTGAACTCCAAATAAGGAACATAAAACCAATAAATACTTTGGTAATGGATGGGTGACGATAGAGAAGGTGTGAAAGGGGTGGGTTTGTATTAAAATGAGGTGGGTAACGAAATTGCAAGGGTTGTGTAAAGTTTGAAGTGATTGAAGGCAAAATAACAAAATGGCAGATATGAAAAGAAAAATTGGAAATGCTAAATGAAATGAAATGAAATTCGTAACTGTAATAAAACAAACTTAACAAAATAAAATAAAAATGAGAACTACTAAAAAAATGAAAATAAAATTGAAATAGAACCGAAAATTTTTGGGTTGCCCCAAATGCACTTCTTTTAAGTCGTTAGCTGGACATGTGTATCGACTTACCTGATTAGGGATAGGCTGGAGTTACCAACTCTATCTCTTCCACATGCTCGACTAGAGAGTTTTCATAATATGGCTTCAAATGGTGTTCATTAACTTTAAATACCTTCGAAGTATCTAAACTTTGAATTTCTACCGCATCATGAGAAAAAAGTTGGTAACAATAAATGGTCGGAGTCATTGACATCATAATTTCCCTAGAAATAACTTAGGCTTTAAATAATAAAGAGGAACCTTTTTGTCCTATTAAAAATTGTTTCAAAAAATCATTTTATCATGAAAAGCTTTAGTTTTTTCCTTATAAAATTTTTTATTTTCGTACTCTTCATTACGAAGCTCTTCTAACTCTTGCAATTGTAACTTTCTATTACCAACCTCTACTCGATTCATATTCAACTTCTTCAAAACCTAGTAGGCTCTATGTTATATTTCCATAGGTAAATGACAAGGCTTACCAAAACCTAACCTGTATGGCGACATACCTATTGAAGTTTTGTAAGTAGTCTGGTAGGCCCACAAGGTATCATTTAATGGTAAGCTCTAATCTTTTTTGTTCAGATTCACCACTTTTTCTAGTATAAGCTTAATGTCTCTATTAGACATTTTAACTTGTTCTCTTGTCTACAGATGATACACTGTAGAAACCCGTTGTGTGACATCACATCTCTTTATTAAAGCTTTAAAAATATTTTTTCAAAAGTGGGTCCCTCGATCTTAATGATAACTCGAGGCAATCCAAACCTGACAAAAAGTTAGATTTAACAAAATCTATAATAGTTTTAGCATTATTAGACAAAGTAGTCTTAGCTTTAACCTATTTCAAAACGTAATCCACAACAAGAAAAATATAATTCTTACCAAAGGAGAAAGGAAAAGGATCCATAAAGTTTATTCCCCAATCGTAAAAAATCTCATGTCCCAAGATGTTAGTAAGTGGCATTTGATCTCTCGATCCCAAGCTACTTGTTCTTTGACAATGATCACAAGAATTACAAAATATGCAAGAATCATAAAATAGTTTAGGCCAAAATAATCCACATTCAAGAATTTTTTGAGCTGTTCTTTTGGGACCAATGTGTTCCCTATACACAGATGAATGAAAGAAATTTAATATGGAGGGAATTTTATCATTTGTGACACATCTTCTAACAATCTGATCAAAACAAATTTCCAAAGAAAAGGTTCATCCCAAATGTAATATTGAGCCTCTTGTTTAATTTTATCTTTTTCAGCTCTAAATAAATCACTAGGTAAGGACTTAGTTACCAAACAATTAACTCTGTTAGCATACCATGGAATT
Organism: Erythroxylum rotundifolium; assembly: GCA_027563915.1. Lineage (NCBI taxonomy): Eukaryota > Viridiplantae > Streptophyta > Magnoliopsida > Malpighiales > Erythroxylaceae > Erythroxylum > Erythroxylum rotundifolium. The sequence continues at coordinate 11,855 of JAOSBO010190601.1, forward strand.
ACCTATTGAATTGCGAAGAGACTTTCATCAGAAAATTCGTCTTGGATAACATCAGATGCATTGGTTAGAATGATCCTGCTAAGATGATCGACTACCAAATTTTTAGTTCCTTTCTTGTCACGTATTTCTAAATCAAATTTTTGGAGAAGTAAGATCCATCGAATCAATCTTGGCTTTGCTTCTTTCTTAGTCACCAAATATTTTAGAACAACATTGTCTGAATAAATGATCATCTTTGTGCTCCATAAGTAGGACCGAAATTTTCCAAACCTAAAAATTACAAACAAAAACTTTCTCTGTTGTGGAATAATACTTTTGAGCATTGTCAAGTGTCATGGAAGTGTAGTAAATGAAATAAGGTATCTTGTCCACCTTTTGACCCAATACTACTCCAACTACATAATCTAAAGCATCACACATTAGCTCAAATGGAATATTCCATTTTGGTGGATGAATAATCTGAGCTATAGTGAGTAGTTCCTTCATCAAATGCAATCTTGCTTGGCTCATCAAAATCAAACTTCACGTATTTTTAGAGTAGTCTACACACAGGTTGCAGAATCTTTGAAAAATCCATGATAAATCATTGATAAAATCCTACATGACTAAGAAAAGAGTGAAGTTCCTGAATTGTTGCGTGGTAAGATAAATATCAAATAAAATATATCTTAACCTTATCGACTTCAATTCCCTTATAAGAGACTGAATGTCCTAAAATTATGCCTTGATTAGCCATGGAATGACACTTTTCATAATTTGAAACCACAATAGTCTTAATGCAATGTTTAAGCACTTTTTCAAGGTTGATAATGCATGTTTCAAAAGACTCTCCATAAATCGTGAAATCATCCATAAAAATTTCCATACAATTCTCCACAAAGTTAGAGAAAATACTTACAATACACCTTTGAAATGTCACTGGTGTGTTACACAACCCAAATGGCATTCTTCTGTAAGAAAAAGTGTTGAATGGACATGTGAACGTTGTTTTCTCCTAGTTTTTAGGTGCAACCAAAATTTGGTGATACCTTGAATAACCATCTAAACAGCAATAGTGAGATTTACCTGTAAGTCTTTCAAGCATTTGATTAATAAATGGAAGCCAAAAATGATCTTTTCTAGTAACTGAATTTATCTTCCTATAATCTATGCAAACTCTTCGCTCATTTTTAACACGAGTAAGTATTAACTCACCATCACTATTTTCCATCACAGTTACCCCAATTTTCTTCGGAACTACATAGACCAGACTTACCCAGTTGTTATTAGAAATTGGATAAATGATTCCATCAACAAGAAGCTTCTGGATTGCCTTTTTCACCACTTCCATCATGGGTGGGTTTAAACAACATTGGGATTGCCTCACCTTCTTGGCTTCGTCTTCCATCAATATTCGATGCATACAAATGGTCGAACTAATACCCTTTAAATCTGCCACTGTCTAACCAAAAGCATCCGTATGCTCCCTTAGCACATAAATAAGTTGATTTTCTTTCAAAAGAGTAAATTTATTAGAAATTTTGGCTGGTAATGTGTCTTGCTCACCTAAAAAGATGTATTTTAAATGGCTAAGGAAACTTTTCAACTCCAATGTTATTAGCTGAATCAAAGACGATAGGAGCGTGGAGTTATTGCATGACAGCTTCATATACGGTAGCTTCTTCTCCAACTGATTCGATTTCTCTAGTTAACAAAACAACATCTCCAATTCCTTATTAGGTAGTAACGATTCCTTGATGACTTGGCACTGTGTGATGCATCTCCCATCTCCAAGATTGCTTCAAATTCATCTCTTCCACTAAATAATGAATTTTCTTGCACCCATATATCAATAAAATCTACAGAAGCAACAGGTTGTTCTTCATTTGGAAATTTCATGGCATTGTATGTATTGATTTAATTACTTCACCATCAAATTTCACAGTCAATGACCCATCATGAACATCAATTTTTATTCTAGTGGTTTTTAAGAATGGCCTTCTAAATAAAATCGAGGTTGAAGTAGATACATCATCACTCCCTATCTGTAAAATATAAAAATCAGCTAGAAAAAAGCATATCCCCTATTTGAACTAAAATGTCCTCTAAGATGCCCTTTGGATAAGCATTTGAATGATCTGCTAATTGAATCACCACATTAGTTTCCTTGACAGGCCCCACGTTTAAAGACTTATAAACATCATAAGGCATAACAATCGTGGATGTACTCAAATCTAACATAGCTTTTTTAATTCTCAAATCACCAATTTGGCATGGGATAGTGAATATAGCTAGGTCTTGACACTTAGGAGGAAGCTTTTTCTTTTGCAAAATGGTTGAGACATTCTCCCCCAATTACACTTTCTCATCAAATTTCAGTTTTTTTATTTAAGTGGAAAGTTCCTTAAGGAATTTAACATAACGTGGGATCTATTTTATTGCATCAAGTGAAGGGAAATTTACTTGGAATTTCCTAAAAGTCTACCGTATTTCCTTCTCTTACTCCTCCTTCCTTGCCTTGGTGAATCAACTAGGAAAAGGAGGTTGCATAACCAGATTCTATATACCTATGTCATTTGTTGATGTTATCTAGCTATATATGGTTGCCTAAATTTCTAGAAACTTGTGGTAGCTTGCTCTCCTTGGGAGTTCTCATTTGCAAATTTTGATGATCGTGCTAACCCGAATTGTAGGTATTAGAGAATGGGTCATATTTCCTCTAATTTGGTCCAGCAAAACCCCCTACGACATTCACTTGTTTTGTGTTTTCTTCCCACAAAACTCGACATGTGTCAGTGGAGTGTCCTAACATCAAACATATTCCACATACCTTTGCTTCTTTCTTCATAACTGCAAGTTGTCACACAAAAGATGTAAAGTCATCCAATCTTTTCTCTAGTACTGTCACATTAACCTCATTTACATGTTTTGAACCTTGCCTAGAACGTATCCCAAATTGTTGTGTATTGGAAGCCATATTCGCTATCAAATCCCTTCCATTTGTTGGTGTTTTATCAACTAAAGCTCCACTACTTGCGGCATCGATCATACTCTTATCTGAGAGCAAAAGATCTTCATAAAAGTATTGAATCAACAACTAGTTGGTTATTTGGTGATGGAGACAGCTAGCTTAAAGTTTCTTGAATCTTTCCCAACATGCATAAAGTGTCTCCCCCATGTATTGTCAAATGCCACAAATTTCCTTTTGAATGTTGGCAGCTCTTGATGCTAGAAAAAAAATTCTCAAAGAAGAGTCTCTTTATTTAAGCCCATGTTTGCACATTTTTACCAATTGAATACTACAACGAATCTTGAGCATCGTCTTCAAGAGAAAATGGGAAGGCTATTAGTTTGATTTGCTCTTCCATCATATTTGTTGGCTTCATACCCATACAAACCAAATCTAACTCCTTCAAATGTTAGTAAGGATCGTCTCCTGGTAAACCTTTAAAAATTGGTAATAAATTGATTAGCCCATATTTTAATTCAAAAGTGTTATTGTCCTCCAAATTTGGAAAGTTGATACAATGGGGTTATCGAGCATCCATGGGTATAACTAGTTCATGAAGAGTATGATTTACAACCATCCTTTCCATATTTTACACTTGTTTTTATTGTTTTTTCTATTTTAGTAACCTCTTAGTTGTCTTCTCGATCTTTGAATCAAATAGTAGTTGAGTTGTCTTATTTACTTGTGTAACATACATATACCGTCAAGAAGTTTACTGACAACGGTGCCAAAATTTGGTAATGTTGTTTCCTGCAACTAAATTAATACCAACTCTAGCAATGAAAATGTAGTTAGTGAAAAGTTGAGATCATTCCCATGAGAAATTTTTAACGGTAAAAGTTATACGAGTTGAAAACTAAAACAAATTGGGGGGGGTTGAATTAATGTAAATTTTAAGAAATTAAAAATTAAAAGAATAATCAAATTTAGAAATTCATTAAACAAACCTTGGTTTCGTGTCACCTAACTAATATGGATCCTCGATATAAAACTCAGTATATTAATAAAAATTCATTAGGAAATGTTTTCTCCTAAGATTAAATGAATAGAAACATGTATTCTAAACATTCTTATTAGTCAACAACTTAGATATGATCTTAAGTTTAACTGATTAATAGCTTTAAGAACTAAGAAACCAAAGAATAAGACAACACATAGATGACATGCATTTAATCAAGTTAAGCTTCTTCTTAGAATTTCCAAAATCTAATGTAAAAATGGTAATCCTAATTGTAACTTTGGATTAGGAAGATTGAACATCAATTCCTAGTAATCTAGCTATAAATTAAATAAATCAACCCTTAGTTGCGCACCCTAGAAATCAATCAATTCAATTATGATAAGCAATTTGAAAGACACTTAATATTCATCAATGAAATAAACTTTATTAAAAATGTCACACATACTAGATGATAACTTGGTTCCCTTCAACCAAGACACAAGATTTAGCTACTCATATCAAAAGTAAAAACCAACAAAAGAATAGCAAAATAAAAAGTCTCTATCCCTAGTCTTTTTTATAAAAAATACAAAAAATCCTAAAAACGAGAAAAACTATTGCAGAAAACATAATAAAAATAAAATATACCCCTAACATCAATAGTAATGTCTTTTTAATGATTTTCAATCTCCTCCTTCCCTCCTGTTATAATCTTCAATAGATACACTCCTCACATAATCAGGTCATAGGTCCCCATCAACAAGGCAATAACTTGATTCCCAAAATGAATAAGATCTTAGGTGGATCGAATCTGATTTTAAATTAGATTATGCAGATAATCTTTTTCTTTGCACGTGCGTACGCATAGTCAATTATTTTTTTGCTAGTTGAGAATTCAAATTGTCTTTTCTTTCCTTGCATCTTTTTGATCCAATTTCATCTTTCATGTGTGAAAATCATATAAGAACAATTAAGACACAAGTACATCAATTTTGATTAATAATTTCAACACATTAAAGAGATTTATATCCAAAATTATCACAAAAATGACAACTTAAGTAAACCTTAGCTCCTATACCTTTGTATGGATCCCCATTCTATAAAAAAATTCTTTAAAATTTTCTTAACATCCTTAACCAACTTCTTAGCAAGTATTAAATGGGAAATCTAATGATTGTAAAGGTTAGAAATCACATTTTTTATCAGTTGAGCTCTACAGACATAACTTAAATCTTTGTTACACCAATTCTTGAGCTTCCTCTCCACTTGTTCCAGCAGTGGCTTACAGTCCTTACAGGATGGTCTGGAAGTAGTGATTGGCAATCAACAGTAACTAAAAGGTGGGTTGGCAGACTCAATAAGTGTTAAAATATCTAACTCTTACCTAAAAGATTATGCTTCCTGGAGCGTAGCAAAAGAATTTTTCCAAAATTAACTTCAATCTTAAAAGGATGTTATTTTGCTTGATTAAAATGATTATCGTAGATTTTACTGAAGGTATGTCAGGCTTGCAAACAATGTAACAACTCATCAGTAAATGTCAAATTGAATAGCTTCAAGTTTTTGCACTTTCTATGATACTTAAACCCTAGATTTACATTACTTTGTGAGTAATCAGTTGAATATGCACCTCCAAGTATATTTAAGGGGATAGAGGCTCCCCTTAAATGAGTCCCTTTCCACTTTTAAATTATGGCGTCGCTTCTCCATTCATGAGTATACTCAAATTAGATATAGTTATACATTACCTGATCTATTGCGAGAATTTTCCAAGTAATCCCAAAGCTTCCATATCTTATAATAAAAAGGTCCAGTATACTAAATCAAAAGTTTTATTAAAGTCTAATTTTATTGCAAACATTTTTCTAGACCCGTTTCTCATGTAACCTTTGAATAAATCCTAAGCATTTAAGATGTTATCACCCACTTTTCTACGCTGGATGAATGCTCCTATTTTATTAAGTTTAGGCAACTAAGAATAGGTTTCAGCCTCAATAACAAAATTTTAGAGAAGAGCTTGTAGATAACATTGCAGTAGGAAATTAATCCAAACTCACCCATTTTCTTTGGATTATTGGTTTTACCTATAAGATAGATGAATCTATGATTGAAAGCTTTTATTATAGTACTCTTCATAAAGGATTCTTAAATGGCATTGCAGGTTTGATTACCAACCCATGTCCAAGTAGTTTGATATCCATGCACTTTAATAGGACTTAAAGATGTATTTAGATTTAACTAAGATCTTACTTTATATCCCTTTGATAAAAATCCTTTATCAGGTTTTTAGCTTCCCCAATTGTGATTCTTATCTTAATGAATGATTTTAGTGATAAGTATGGTTACAGATCTTTTAGATATAAGAAATTTGAAGAAATATTGTTTATCTATTTGTTTTACTTCATTCTATCCTTATGGTAGTTTTCCTTCATGCTCTATATAATTCATCCTATTTATGTTTCTTCTTGTATAAATTATTTTGAAGTAAAAATGAGTGCAACTGGCCCCTTCCTAGATCCACTAAATTCGGGATTTTTTCTTTAAAATTAAGTGATGAGCTATTAGTGCTATGAGGTAATCCTCTTATGCTTTCTTAAGTGCTTGCTTTATCCTCACATAGCTATTAGTACTTCCTTTTTAGCTTTTATTAGAGTGTTCTTTGTAGTCTTGACCTCTAAGTTATGTTTAGAGGATATTTTAGTATACAAGTATTTTAAAGCATTTCTAGTGGTGCATAATTTATTGACGCATTTGAATTGTTCATACTTATTTACATTTTCTTGAGATCTTTGATCAACTGCCTATTGATAACCTTCACACTTAGACAGATAGTTGAAAGTTTGAATGGTCAAATCCTTCTTGGAATTTTATTAAGATTCAAGACTTTTATAGTGCAGTGCTCAGAAATTAGGGGGTCCAAAGTTTAATTCAAAATTTTAGAATTAAAGCCATTATTTATAGCTTACTAAGTCTCTATCTAGTTTCCTCCTTAGTAGCCACTTCCTTTATTGGTTATTTATCTAAGTGGAAAAAATGCCTTGACCTCTCAGGTGAGTTACTTCTAGTTTTTAGATGCATGATTGAAATTATTTACATAGTCCTATTATAACATCTCGATATCCCATATTAAGGGCTAGAACCCTAGAATATTGTACATGGCAAAAATAGCAATGAAAACTTAGAAATTGTATTTCATGGTCATGCATCATTTAGCACACAAACACATTAAATTGATTATTACACACATTAAAATGATTGTATATGCATTCATTGACAATTTTCCGGTATAATTGAGTTATAAATGTGATTTTTGATATGAATTGAAAATTGAATTGGTGTGTATAAGTATTGATTTAGAATTTTTGGTGAAATTTAGGAAAATTTCTGAAAATTTGGATATTTTGTACTAGGAAAAATGCTGAGTGGCAAGACAATTGATAAATGGTAGTAGAAATAAGATTCAAATGATAGTGGAACTTTAATAAATGACCTTAGGAATTATTAACAAGTGTCATTGAAACTTGGAAGACAATTGGAATAGAAATTGGAGTTAAATAGACTAGTTATTAAAATGGGCTTAAATGAGACCATGATAGAGTGGTAAGTGTCACTACCTCACGTCACATAACCTATATGACATCAACTAGTGAAAGACAAGAATTTATTGTCTTTCATTTGTTATCTTATTCATCTCCTTGGTGACTTTCTTCTTCATTCTCCTTCTTCATAATTTTTTTTAATCACCAAGCCTTCATCAATGTTATATCTTGCTTCATCTATCAATTTTTGTGTCCATCTTGCTCTCTCCTTCATTTTTATCAATTTCTCACTAAAGAACCAACCTCCCACCTTTGTATGATGATCCGCATATGAGAGAAGAAAGCTAGGGCTAAGTGAGATCTTGAAGAACTTGGAGTCTTATGAAGTAAGTTATGTTTTGATCATCATCGGTAGTGTTAAATGAAACTAATGTGATGAGTAATTTGAGATTGATGATTTGATATGAAATTACGTATGTGAATCATGAGTGATGAAATGAGCATAGAAATGTCTTGTTTTAACATATAAGATGATTAACCTTTCATTAACTTGTTGTAGAGATGAGTTTGAACTTGAAAGATCAACAAAATGATGTAGAAATTGTGCAAAAAATTTAACAGATAAATGGAGTTTTCATGTCCTATTTTTAACATTGAATCATATGAATTTTTGGGTATCTATTTTATGGATGAACTAGAATGATTTTGAGGTTAAAGAAAGGGCTAATGTGGTGTCTTGAAATGAGGTATCATAGAATGATAAGTTAGAAGTAAATTGAAGGTGGAAATGAAGTTAAAACATGTGTAGAAAATTGAAGATGAATATACTTTGTTTTTGGTATGTAATAACGTGAATGTTAGTAATTTTACTAGAGATGAAGTAGAGTGAATTAAAAGATAAAAAGGGATAGTATAGTCTTTTAAAATGAGGAGAATTATGATGATAACTTTTAGATAAAGAGAAGGTGACAATGGAGTTGAATGTGTGCTAAAATATTGAAGAATGTGTAGACACGGTTGATGATCTGATTATGTGGTTATGATCAACAATTTTGTATGATTTGTTTTGTGGATGTTTTGAATTGGAATGGAGGTGAGAATGATGAGAAACTAAGGTAGAAATGATAGATATGAATAAGATGGTCTAGATGTAACTTGTAGGAGTTGGAAATTTGGAAATTGACCAGTAAATGTCTGTTAGGCAGATTTCATGTCTACTGGACAAACATTCTCTGGAATTTCAGCGTTCCAACTACCTTTATGTCTGTTTCGAGCAACATCATGTCCACTAGCGGACATTCTCTAGAAACCTACATAAATGTGCAAATTTGATCCTTTATATAGAAAAATCTCTCTTTGGGGTCTTCATGGAAGTTGTAGAACTTGATGTCCTCTTTGAAACCATACTTGAATGACCTTAATCTAGCATATACAATGAAAATTATCCCTATTATCCCAAATCATGTAAATATATGAATTATTGACTTATCAATGCTTTCCTATGATGTATTTAGGCTTGAATGAGATCTTGAATGAGCCTAGTTAATGATGGATTAGGTGATTAAAGTGAGTAAAGTGTATTAGGCAATAAAGAATGACTGAAAGATGTTGGTAATTGATTATGAGATGCGTATTAAGGAAATGTACCTGGGATTTTCGTTGAGCATGCATTGTACATAATCCATGTATGTACATACGTTCATAAATGAGTACTTATATAATTGTATAAAGTTGTAATGTGTGTAAATGTATATGTTGCATGATATAGAGGAGCAATTAGAGCAACCTCATCCAGAAGTTGCCGAAACCTTAAGGCAATAAGCTATATGGAGCAACCTGTGAGTAACCTAGGATGGTCTCACTTGAATTATTTGTTTTATTTAAATTTTGTATTGAATTGGTATGTGATGTGAATGTACCAATTCCAAACATTGAAGGTCTGAGGCGTTTGATGCATGTAAAACATATTGGGAGTGCTCATTAAATGTGAATTTGATTGAATATGTGTATCTTAACTTAATTGTTGAATGTCGGACCAAAGGTTCGTTGATGAATATGAATGTGAATGTTCGAGCGCTAGTTATTGACTAAATGCATATGAAGCATTTCATTTCACTAATGCATGGTAACATAAAGGCAGTTCTGACCGAATTCGCCAGTGAAAAAGAGCTTAAAGCTCAGAATGTGGTAAGAGCTTATGGCTTACTAAGTAAGATGAGACTTGTATCCCCATCAGATAAGGGACAGTTATTAATGAGCCCAGTATCCATAATGGATACGGATAGTGAAAAAGGCACTCGGTTAGGACAACGTAATAATTGAATGTGACTCTTATAAGTATTTCATAAACATTTGATATGTATGTTTTGAATAATTTCAAGGTATTGTTGAATTATCTTGAATATGAAATGTGACGTTTCGAATAAAGGTTTTGGTGATACTACATGGTGATAAATGAAATGAGGTGATTATGTGAATTATTGTGATATGTGACATGAGTGAACCATCGAGGATGGTTAATTCCCTGAGTTCTCAAAACTCAACAAAGTTACAACGTTAACTTTTCAGGTCCGAGAGAGACAACTTAGCTTCTAAGACAGCTTAGAAGGGATTTAGTACTACTTTTGGAATAGAAGACATGGCTCAGAGGTCGATCAACTGGGACTTAAGTATTTAGATATAATTTTAATAAAATTCCTCATACATGTAACATATATTTATATAAAGAGTTGTAAACTTTGATTTGCTTTTGTTAATGTATTTATATATATGGATGATGTTGAAATGCTATAATGTAAGTTTGTTTATGAAATGAAATGAGGAATTTGATGTTCAGACATTGTGATGATTATGTTTTTAAATTTTAATTCCATGAGATAAGTGAAAGTGATATAGTTAACATGCAACTTTCGATAAACATGTGCTCGAATGTCTGAGTGACATAATGGCATATGTTAGATGGGATTAGGTTGTTACAACTATACTTCCCATACTCCCTTTAGCTTGTGATTGATACAATGAGCTATTGAAGTCTCCAAGTATCAGCTAGGGCACATTTATGTTTATGGCAATTTGAACTAGCTTTTGCCACAAGTTAGCTCTTTGAAAGCTAGTATTAAAGACTAAATGAAGCTAATACATACCTCTTGGTTAGTCTCCTTTAGGATTACCTTTAGATGGATAACTTGTGAACTGGTACTACAAGATTGAATCTTTATTTGAGTGGGTTTAGAAACTGCAATTATTTTTCCATTAAAGTGCTCCTTATGATTGGTATGCAATTCCCATTCTTTTTGAATGATCTTTATCTCACACATTTTACTCTCCTTGATTTTAGTCTCAAAAAGACCATATATACTAGGCTTTATTTAGTTTAAGTAATTCTTCACTTCTAGGTGCTTGCTAGGGGTATTTAGCCTCCTTACATTCCATACTACTATGATTATGGGTTTGAGTTAACAGGTTGACTCATTTTTACGTTTTCCTCCCTAATCTTCTGGATATTGGTCTAAACTAGTTAGCGTTTGCCATTTTTTTCTCGCATAAGTTCTTCTAGGGTTTTTTCTTTACATTTTTTGTTTCTAGTTTCTCCTCTTAAAGCAATCTTGCCTTAATCTTCTTTAGATACCTCCATATGAGGATTGGGGTTCAATGACTTAGGAGTTGTATCAATTTCTTATAACCTCTTACTTCTGCTATTCATTTACAACTGTTGATGTTTCTTTTAGGATTTTATTTCCTTCTCTAGATAAAGGGTACACTAGGATATAAATACTGTAGATTCAATGATGTTTCTCTATTCATCTAGTATTTGTAGCTTCAGTTCCTCAAAAAGTGCTTTAGCAATTTCCACTGTAACACACACTCTTGAATATCTAATCCTTCTTACTTTTGTTGTGCCCTTATCCAAACAAAATGGATTTCTAATAGATCTAACCATATAGCTAGCTCTTTTGTTCTTTAGTATTATAATGAAATGTTATGAAAGTTTTCCCAAATTGGAATTTTTTTAATCTTATTCCTACAAAGTTCCACTTCAGGTTTCCATATTTACATGATTAGTGTCTTTTTCAAGTAATGACAATGTCCTAGTTCTAAAATTTTGTTTACAGTCATCTCTGAGGAGAATATAATAGGAAGAAGTCTTTTGGATTTATGAGAACCTTTGTTAAGTCAAGGCTTCCCCATGTTTCCTCTGTCCAATTTTTTAAAGTTAGGAAAGGTAGTCTTTTATCTACAAAGTACCCTATTAATGAATTCCTCCATATAATGGCACCATATTTGATCACTTCCAAAGGAGGGCTTACAATGCTATAATTATTTATAGAAGGAGTCTCTAACTACAATTGACCAAGTTTGCAAATAAGTAGGTGAAGATGGTTAATCCTTGGCTATTCGAGTTTATTAAGCTTTGATTGGTTTAGGATTAGTTGAAGGGGTTTTTGGAATTTCATTAGGAGCAACATTTTCAAAGTTTGAAGGAGTAGTAGAGATTTTAATATCTGGAGAGTGTAGGTTATAAGGTTTAAAACAAATTACTATAAATAGTAAAGTGAGATAGTCTATAGGTGAGAAAGTTGGATAATTAACTGGAAATACATTTTTACCTTAGAGCAGTTTGGGGTAATCCATTCGAAAACTAAAAGGGCTGAAGGAAAGGATGAGGAGTTTAAGCAGTGGAGGCAACAAGAAAGCAGGAAGCAAGAATAGATGGAGTTAAGAAATAGAAGATGAGTAGTTTAGAAATCAAAGATCTTACTTTAGTAAACTATAACTAATAAGTAGGAACAAACCAAAAGATGGAGGTATTAAGAGTTCAAAAAGAATAAGCAGCCAAAGGTAGGAATAGATGGAGTTCAAAAGCAGAAGGTGAGCAACTTGGAAATCAAAGTACTTACTTAAGTAACCTAGCATAAAGCGGAGTAGGAAGAATAGCCAAACAAGTCTAGTGAGAAAGATGAACACCTCTCTCTAGCCATCATTTTGTCCATCTTCAATAGTTGCTTGTACCTTTTGATTGAAGCAAAGAAAAAAAAAGAAGAATAAACCATCCTTCCTTAATAAAACATCATTCAACCGTCTTATTTTCCATGAACTCGTTAGCTATCTTTAAAGAAAAGGAAAAGTTAGCCTTTTTCCTCGGAAAAAAAACCTAAAAGTGAGGACAAATATCTACTATCACGTTCTTTCAAAATCTTAATGGTGGTGGGGGGGGGGGGGTAGCATTACTATCTAAGGATGAAAGAGGATAGTAGGTGAGCTTAATTTTTGGGTCGTTCCCTAATACCTACTTCCAGCTTAGTTTGAGTTAGCTAAAAAGAAGGGCATAAGTGGGCTCAACATGTTTGAGGGGACAGTAAGGGTATTTAAGGTGATTAAGGGGAGAAGGTTAAAGTTAACAAAAGCTTGGGTTCTTGAGAGTAAAGGGTGGAAATTATGTAAGCTAAAAGAGAGATTAGGGAGGTCAAGACTAAGAATCAGGGGTGAGGAGAATATAGTTAAAAATTGTAAAAGTAAAGTCTATCAATGGTAAAATTTTAAAAATTAGTTGTAAAAAATAAATAAATAAGGTGAGAATTAAGAAACAGTGAAAGGAAATTAGGACAGGGGTGAGCTAGGGAGAAAGGAGATAAACTAACTTAGAAGTTAAGAGGGAAAGTAGAAGAACTCAACTACCTCAAGTTATTGCTTGAGAGCAAGTGTTTCTGGAAAGCATATTAAAAGAACTTTTACGTAAGAGCAGTTATAAACCATAAGTGTTAAACTATGTTTAACCAAAGGGGAACCAGGGGTGATAAATAAATCTAAAAAGAGGGGAGAGCATTTTTTCTCTCAATTACATTAATTTTAATAAACAATATTTAAAAAATATTTAAGTTTGAAACTTGCGTGCTGGCCAACTTAAACTAAATAGATATTTTAAGAACACGGAATGAAAAAAATATGACCCTTTTATTAACAGTTTCCATCCTATTTTAATTCTACACACTATGCAGTGCCCCCATCTCATAGGGCATATTCCTGAAAATACTGTCGATATTCGAGAAGTTGCTCTACAAGGGTGGCATACTACAATAGTTAGTCAAATTCAATAAAAAAATTTTTCTCGCATCACATGCATTAATTAGGTTTTAAACATATCAAAAGTATGTTGTAGCCTATATCATTTATAAACACATCTAGAGCAAATTAATTCTCAATTTGATAATTTCATTTTACAAAATGTTTTTAGTCACAATATCATTACATTTTTAGAGTTCAATTTTAAAATAAATGACACTTACAGAAAACAATTCTTGAAACAAAATGAATAGAAAACAATTGCAGATGCGAATTGATCTTGACCTCTAACTTTTATTGGATTTCAGCGACTGTATTCCAGTTTGTCTAACTAGGTATCTCCTCTAGGCCTGAAAAACAACATTGCAATTTTGGTGAGTTTTATGAACTCAATGAGCGAAATATTCTCGATGGCTCATTCAAATCACATAACGCAACAATTCATGCACATTTTATATAATCACTTGATTCACATCAATTCACTAATCAATATATTGAATCAAATATCACTTTGTTCACTTGTTTCACATTTCACATTTAGAATAGTTCAACAAATCATTGCGATCATCTAAACATACACACCAAACATATATGCAATGTTCATGAGACTCACTTTTAATTGTTATTGTTATTATGACTGAGTGCCTGTAACTGTCCCATATCCACTGTAGAAATGGGCTCATTAACAACTATCTTTTATCCGTTAGGGATATAGGGCTCATTAAACGTAGTGAGCCTTTGGCTTTTAATCACTTTATGAGCTTTAAGCTCTTTTTTGGTGGCTACTCCAGTCATAATTGCCTTTATCTGTTTTCGCATTCATGTATTGGAATGCATCATATGTCATGAGTTCAATTCGTCATTTTATTCATTTAACACATTCAACAAACATGTTGAGAATTACTTATTTTGTTCATATTCACATTTATCAAACTCCTCGAACTATTTATGTCCAGAATAGTCTCATTCACATTCACATCAATGGTAATTCAATATAGAAATTTAAAACAGAACAAACAATTAAAGTAAGACCATCTAGGTTGACTCACAATATGCTCCAGATTACCATTTGCTTCCAAGATCTTGAAACGTCTAGATGACAACATTCTATCTTGTCTATCAACATCATGCAATACACATATTGCGTACACATTACTAATTGCACAATCACATAGACATTCAATATGTATATGTGTAATGTATAATGCATGCTCAAATTGACTATTCCGAGTATTTATCCTTAATCACATCTCTTTGTTATTTAAACCTCATCATTTGTATGTGTCTAGCTTATTCTTAGGTTTACAACTTAAGAACACTTGGTTATTCTAATATCATAAATAAATTATTTGTCATTTCTTTTCTAGCATTAAATGATCTCATAATATCCAATTCTCATTGACCTTTACTTGATACATATTACTTATCTCCTTTGATTCACAACTACAATCATATGAACATCTTCATTCCTATTATACTCGTGCTTTTACAGATTTTGGTACTTTGATATTAATAATTCATTCACTATGTTATGTCCTCATTCATCACTCTAAACATTTCACATTTAGATGTATTGGTATCAAACATCCTTTTCCTTAAAGTATAACATCAAAGACAAATCAAAACTTATCACACATGTAACCAACTTTTCCAGCATTAAATTATGTTCATTTTAAGCCCCAATTAAGTCCAAAATCTTCATAGTTAAATACCTCGTCCTTACTTGGTTTAACCATTGCATAAATCAGACATTACCATGTAAAAGTACTGCCCTCCCCAAGATCATGATAGAAGCTATTGCATCTGTCCACACCTTTTTTCCTGCACTTTTTTGAAATTTTCTTAAGACAAGTTTCATGTCAGTTTTGTATGGCCATTATGACACATAAGCAGAGGTATTTAGGCAACACCTTCTTCTAAAAAATGTTCCTATATGTATTAAGTTTATAATTACATACAATTTATGCTTTTGGTTTAGTATTCTTCAACTTATATACAGAATAGAAAAGACTATCCTCAAATTGAGACAGTAACGAGTACTTAACTTCAAGAAAAATTTGAAAACCTTAGGGACAGAATTAAAATTTAATTGGTTCATGAAAATTGTATCAATATGTCTCTAGTTTAATCTATTTTAAATATCATCCCATTTGAATATCTATAGATCAATATATGACCAAAATATAGATGCCTATTAAATGAAAACACTCTATCTAACATATTCCAACACACATTTAACTTCATTTTCAACTTTACTTTGTCTCAAAACTATCATCGTACTTTTTGTCATTTTAAGAAAATACACTATCCATTTCTTGAGCTTTAAACTCATTCTAGTTTATCACTATAACAACTACCAACAATTCAAGGAATCATATATTAAAAACAGAACATGTAAATATCATCCTATGTAAAAATTTATGCATTCTTTCCATACCATCATCACGGTCTTTCAATCACAAAATCATCTGTACAACTACTTATTAGTAATAAATCATCATATACATAAAATCAGTACATCAAAAATGCTTATTTCTTCACTCACGTTATAGTATATGATCAACTCCATTTAACTTATCAATCTATCATTAATCATCATCATACATGTTTCATTTAACAATTCATAGAGAACAATGCTTTATACTTAGTTATTTACTTCAAGCTCTTCAAATAACACTTCACCCTAGCTTCTTAACACCATACGATCATGATCATCCAAAGATGGTATGGTTAGGTCTTGTAGTGACAAATGATGAAGACAACAATGGTATTATAGAAATAAGTGAAAGATGATGGCAAAGTTTACAATGGTGAGAGTCAAAGGTATCTTGGAAATGAAGAAGAAGAAATAGAGAAGATGAAGATCAAAAATAAAGAGAGAAGAGGAAGGCATCAAATGAAAATGAAAGACAAAAGATAGTCTTTCAAATGAAAGAAATATCGTGGATGGATGTGTCGCATGGTGTCACTTGCCATATGTCACCACCGTATGGTTTCTAATGGGTCCTCTTTATTAAGTAGTCCATTTGTCTCCAATTTCTAATCCAATTGTCTACCAATTTTCAATGACACTTGTCATTAAATCCTAACGCCACTTTTCAATAATTTTTTAGACCACATTTTTCAGAGACTAACTCGTGAGACAAACGTGAGCACATCACTTTGTAAGGTTGTTTGGATAAAGTTAGAAAAGGGATATAAAGCATCCAGCATGCACCCTGTGCAGTGTCACTAACTTATAAAAGTCACATCTTTCAAATCCGATATCCAAAAATTACAAACTCTATATCATTAGAAAGCTACGAGGATGAACTACAACTTCTAAGAAGACAAGTTTGTCTAAATCAGCCTAGATTAATATAGTTTTACCGGGAAGTCAAAATAATGATTTTACCTCTACGAATGCTTGAAAATGCAATGTAGAAGCTTAGAAAGTCATGAGCAAAACATAAATATATTTTATTAACTTCAAAAGAGTGAAGTTTTACAAAGCTTTAATGGGCATTTCAAGACACAAATTGTCATTGGACTCATAATACAAAATACAAAATATACATGAATGAGTAATACTTGAATGCGGCTAAAGCTTTGAGTTTTCATATAGTAACTTAAATACAAAAATATGCAAACTTGCACTGGTGCCTTAACTTTGATCGCTCGATCTCTTGCTCATCACCTAGAAATGGGGAGGAAGGGGGGGAGCTGAGAGCTCATAGGAAACAAGTTTATAACAGAGAAACAAGCAAAACCATTGAAAATATTCATTGTTTTAGTAAAATGCATTGAAACCATAAAACATATGTTTCTCAAATTCTCAAACTTATCAAACAAATCATAAACAACATATGACATGTATTTCTCAAATTCACAAACTTATCAAACAAATCATAAATAATATAAGACATGTATTTCTCAAACTTGTCAACAAATCATAAATAACATAAGACATGTAACTTGTCGAACAAATCACAAACAACATCAGACATGTATTTCTCAAATTCTCAAACTTGTCAAACAAATCATAATCAACATAAGACATGTATTTCTCAAAGTTGTCAACAAATCATAAACAACATAAGACATGTATTTCTCATTTTCGCAAGCTTGTCAAACAAATTATAAACAACATAAGCAATTGTAATGGCTTGGGTAGTCCATATAAACCTAATGGAGAAGCCTTGTAGCTAAACCATAAATACGAACGAGTTCTTGCAAAAGTGCAACAAACATGAGGGAGTTTGTAATGGAGCTCCACGCCACTAATGGTTAGGTGGGAGAAGCCTTTAACATGGTCAACGTGGTGACATAAGATGATGGACACTACAAACCCAAACCCAAACATGAATTTCATAACTTGAAAACATATTGCACAAAAGGCATATTTCAGAAACATGATTTCCATAAGCATGATATATTTCAAATACAATTTCCATCATCATTTCATAACCCAAACATGTAGCAAGTACTTAAATCAACTAATAAACAATAAATAAAACATTTATAAAGTAATTGAAATTATTTAAATCTATTGATTAGGCAAAATTAAACATGTAACCCATCTGGATACCTTTCTTAAAAATGCCCCTCCTCTTGCCTTTCTTGATTTCCTTTAACATTGGCCAGAAAAATCTGATTCAATGGGAATACAAATTAGGAATCCAAATAGCATATTTACTAAAAATAGATTCTAGAATACTTAAACCGATGTATTTCCTAAGCTTCATGAATTAAAATTGCTTACAAATTCCAAAGGATTAAAAATGGGCTTACTTTAGATCTTCACCAAACAAAGAGATTTTGGGCTCAAATGGAAGTTCTTCTCTTTCTCTTTTTTTTTTCTCTTCTTCAATAATCTCAATTTCACTCTTGAAACTAAGGAAAGATGAAACCTAAGCTTTGTCTTCTTCCTAATAGTTGAACCCTCCCTCACCTTTCTTTCTCTTTTATGTTTTCACTTCATCTCTCCCTTCATTTCGTAGTTTCTTCATCTAATGAAGAAGACAAAATTTTCCTTTTCCACTTATACCTTTAATGAGTGTGAAATGTCAACTCTACCCTTTATTTAATGTTTCATGGTTTTTAAACTTAAGTGACAAGCCACAATTGCCCTATGTACATTCTTACTGCTTTAATTTAACTAACTAGTGAAATAAAATCTTACTAACACTGTAATAAACAATTAAAATTCATTAATTATTTAACCTTGACCTCCTAATTTATTTAAATCATGCTTAACAATTTTATTTATTATAAGGCAAAAATTTTAATTTCATGATTATTCCATAAAATATTATGCTTAACTTAACAAAAAATTTCGGAGGGGAACATTTATCCCCCTCTTAAAAGGATTTCATCCTTGAAATTCTTACCTGAGTCATTGAAGAGGTGTGGATACTTCTCCTTTGTGGCCTCCCACGTGGCCTCTTCCTTAGAATGGTTTTTCCACAAGACTTTAACCAGTTGAACTGTGTTGTTCCTGAGGACCTTTTCCTTAGTGTCTAGAATCTCCACTAGAGTCTCCTCATAAGTCAGATCATCTCTCAACGGAACCTTAGTGTTCTGAATGATGTGGGAGGAATCTGATCTATACCTCCTTAACAGGGAAACATGAACGACATCATGTATCTGTGACAATTCTAGTAACAGCGCCAATCTATAGGCTAGTAGTCCAATCCTCTCAACAATCTCATATTGACCAACGTATCTTAGGCTCAATTTACCCTTTTTGCCAAACCTCACAACCCCTTTCCAAGAAGATGTTTTAAGAAAGACTTTCTCACTAACTTTATATTCCATTTCCTGTTGATGTGCATTAGTATAGCTCTTCATTTTATCTTGAGCTGCTTTAAGCCTTGCTTAACTAGATTGACCTTGTCAACTATCATCTGGAGTAACTATGGTCCTATTAATTTCTTTTCTCCTTCCTCATCCATACATATAGGAGTTCTACGTCTTCTTCCATACAGTGCTTCATAAGGAGCCATCTGAATGCTCGAATGGTACAAATTATTATAACCAAAATTGACCAATGGCAAGTGCTCGTCCCAGGCACCTTTGAAATCCATCATATATGCCCTGAGCATTCCTTTAAGGGTTTGAATGGTCCTTTTATAATTAACATCTGTTTGGGGATGGAACGTAGTGCTAAATTTTAACTTGGTCCCTAGAGCTTCTTGCAGGCTTTCCTAAAATCTCGAGGTAAACCAAGGATCTCTGTCAGAAACTATAGAGTCTAGAATCCCATGTGGTCTCACTATCTCATCAATATACTTCTTTGCTGGCACATATAGAGAATTAGTTTGTTTAATTACTAGAAAATGTGCCGACTTTGTCAAATGGTCTACAATAACCTATATGGCATCATGCTTCCAATTAGTTTTAGGCAAACCCATCAGAAAATACATAGTTATCGTTTGCCACTTCCACATAGGAATAGACAATCACCTTAAGTTACCTAAAGGTGCTTGGTGTTTAGCCTTGAATTGCTAACACACTAAACACTTGCTTGCATATTCTGCTACATCCTTCTTATTGCCTTTCCACCAGAAATGCTCTTTCAAATCTTTATACTTCCTGGTGCTACCTGGGTGCATGATATGAGGTGCATTGTGTTCCTTGTCGAGTATCTCATCCTTTACCTCCTTAAAATTTGTCCATCATCCCTCATTTCCACTTCAAATTGCTTTCCATTCTTAATTTCTTCTCGAAGCTTGTTCAAATATGCATCTTGTTCTTGTAACTCCTTAACTTTCTCTCTGAGTAGTAGTCTCACTCTGAAATTAGCAATAATGCATTCAGGTTCCTTTTACTTCAAACTTATTCTAAGCTTAGCCATCTCTTCCAACAATGGCAGATAAATTGTTTGAACATAGGCTATGGAGGATTTCCTACCCAAGGCATCAACCACCACATTTGCCTTACCTAGGTTGTATTCAATCAACAAGTAAAAATCCTTAAGCAATTCTAACCACCTTCTCTGTCTCAAATTCAACTTTTTCTAGATCAATAAGTACCTGAGACTTTTATAATATGTAAAAATCCTCATTTAAATTCCATATAAATAATGTCTCCAAATTTTCAAGGCAAAAATTATTGCTGCTAATTCTAGATCATAGGTCTGATAATTCAATTCATAAGGCTTTAGCTGCCATGAGGCATAAGCTATTATCTTGTTTCCTTGCATCAACTCACAACCTAAACCCTTTCTTGAAGCATCACTACAATCCTTATAACCCTCATCATCTATAGGCAAGGTCAGAAGTGGAGCACTTGTCAATCTATGCTTAAGCTCCTTAAAGCTCTTATGAAATTCTTCACTCTAGATAAACTTCCCACCTTAGTTGCTGGCCTGATTCCTACTGTTTCAACTCTCATTGGGGCTTGCATCTGTGACCCATTTTGCCTTAGAACTTAAGGACATTCCCTAACCATGTGTCCTTTCTCTTTACATCTAAAACATACTCCTAGTAACTTGACGCACCCTCCTCTCTAAAACTTTCCACAATGCTAACATTGGGGGTTTATATTCCTACTGATCTCCATTAGAGCTCGCATTGGAACTTATGGCACTTAACCTATAGAATGCGTGAAAGCCTGAGCAAAGGCTTGAAAGAAACGTGGATTCACGGGGTTTACTTAGGGTATAGGAGGAGGAGGCAAACTTTATGTTGCACACTAGGTGCCTCAAACTCATGAGCAAAGTGTGTTCTCGTGTTGTGTGGGATAGGAGACTCATTTGTGCTTCCTTAGCGAGAGCGAGATCAAGCCACAGCACCTCGAGTTACCCTTCAAGGCAGCATACTCATTCCTTCAATTTAAAACCATTAAAAATATTTAGTTCATGTTTCATGCCAGGTTTAAACTTGCATGTGTGCATATAAAACCTTCTTAAACCATGCTTTATATAAAACAATCTCAAATCATGTGAAACAATACGAAAACAATGCATGTTGTTTATCTAAATCAATACATGTTCATTTTATGTTTTAAAACAACTCATTTCATGCTTGGGAGACTCCTAAACCTAGGCTCTAATACCATAATGTTAGACCCCAACTTTGGTGTCTAACGCATGAGTCAAACGTGAGCACATCTCTCTATAGGATTGTTTATATCAAGTTAGAAAAGGGCGATAAAGTGTCCAGCATACACCCTGTGTAGCATCACTAACTTGTAAAAATCATATCTTTCAAATACGATGTCCAAAAATTACAAATTTTAAATCATTGGAAAGCTAAGAGGATAAATTACAACTTCCAAGAAGAAAACTTTGTTCAAATCAGCCTCAATTAATATAGTTTTTCCATTAAAGTTAAAACACAGATTTTACCTCTATGAATGCTTGAAAATGCAATGCAGAAACTTGGAAACTCATCAGCAAAACATAAAAATATTTAGTTAACTTCAAAAGAGTTAAGTTTTACAAAGTTTTAATGGGAATTTCAAGACACAAATGTATCATTGGAATCATAATATAAAAATAAAAATACAAAATACACATGAATGAGTAATACTTGAAATGTGGTTAAAGCCTTGAGTTTTCATATACTAACTTAAATAAAAAAAATGTAGGCTTGGAATGGTGCCTTGACTCCTGATCACTTGATCCCTTTCTCATCACCTGGAGATGGGGAGGAAGGGAGTGAGCTAAGAGCTTATAGGAAACAAGTTTATAATAGAGAAACAAGCAAAACTATTGAAAATATTTATTGTCCTACTAAAATGCATTGAAACCATAAAACATGTATTTCTTAAATTCTCAAACTTCTCAAGCAAATCAGAATCAACATAAGACATGTATTTCTCAAACTTGTCAACAAATCATAAACAACATAAGACATGTATTTCTCAAATTCGCAAACTTGTCAAACAAATCATAAACAATATAAGACATGTATTTCTCAAACTTGTCAACACATCATAAACAACTTAAGACATGTAACTTGTCAAACAAATCATAACAACATTATACATGTATTTCTCAAATTCCCAAACTTGCCAAACAAATCATAAACAACATAAGACATGTATTTCTCAAACTTGTCAACAAATCATAAACAACATAAGACATGCATTTCTCACATTTTCAAACTTGTCAAACGAATCATAAACAATATAAGACATGTATTTCTCAAATTCTCAAACTTCTCAAACAAATCATAAACAACATAAGACATCTATTTCTTAAAATTGTCAACAAATCATAAACAAAATAAGACATGTGTTTCTCAAATGCTCAAACTTGTGAAACAAATCATAAAAAACATAAGCAATCATAATGGTTTGGATAATCCATATATACAAGATGGAGAGGTGTTGCAGTTAAGCATATACATGAGGGAGTTCTTGCGAAACTCCAATAAACATGACGAAGTTAGTAATGGAGCTCCAGAGCACTAGCAGGCAGGAGGGAGAAGCCTTCAACGTGGTCAACGTGCATGTGACATAACATGATGGGCACCACAAACCCAAACACAAATATGAATTTCATGGCTTATAAACATACACAAAGGCACATTTCAAAAACATGATTTCCATAAGCATGATATATTTCAAATACAATTTCCCTCATCATTTCATAACCTAAACATATAGCAAATACTTAAATCATTTAAGAATCAATAAATACAACATTTATAAAGAAATTGAAATCATTTAAATCTATTGATTAGGAAAAATAATGATGGCTCATCAACTTAAACTATAAACATGTAACACATCTGGATTCCTTGCTTAAAAGTTTGCTTAAAATTGCTCCTCCTCTTGCTCCTCTTGCCTTTTTTGATTTCCTTTAACATTGGCCAAAAAAAAATCAAATTCAATGGGAATACAAATTGGGAATCTAAATAGCATATGTACTAAAAATTGATTCTAGAATACTTAAACCCATGTATATCCTAAGTTTTATGGATCAAAATTCCTTCTAAATTCCAAAGGATTAAAAATGCGCTTACCTTGGATCTTCACCAAACAAAGAGATTTTTGGCTCAAATGGAAGCTCTTCTTTTTCTCTTTCTTTTTCTCTTCTTAAATAATCTCAAATTCACTCTTGAAAACTAAAAAAAGATGAAACATAAACTTTGTCTTCTTCCTAATAGCCAAACCCTCCCTTACCTTTCTTTCTCTTTTACGTTTTTCACTTCTTCTCTCCCTTCATTTCACGGTTTCTTCATCTAAAGAAGAGGGCAACATTTTCCTCTATCACTTATACCCGTAATGAGTGCAAAATGTCAACCCTACCCTTCATGTAATGCTTCATGGTTTTTAAACTTAAGTGACATGCCAAAATATCCCTATATACGTTCTCACTTCCTTAATTTAACTAACCAGCAAAATAAAATCCTACTAACACTGTAATAAATAATTAAATCTAATAATTATTCCATCATGACGTCCTAATTTATTTAAATCATGCTTAACAATTCTATTTATTCTAATTCCGTGATTATTCCATAAAATGTTATGCTTAACCTAACAAAAAATTTCAGAGGCCAATATAATTTTTACTATTGTTTGATATTTATTTCTACTATCATTTATCAATTATCCTACTACTTGGCATTTTTCCTAGTCCCATAATAGTCATAAAATTTCCTAATTTTCACCAAAAATTCTAAATCAATACTTATACATGCCAAATCAATTTTCATGACATATCATCCGCAATTCACTATATAATCACATTTATAAATCGGTTATACCCGATAAATGTTAAATGAATGCATAAAAAATCATTGAAATGTTTACAATAATCAAATTCACATGTATGTGTGCCATATTATGCATGAGCATGAAGTGCATTTCCTAATTTTCTCATTGATGTGTCTCATGTACAGTATTTTAGGGTTATAACCCTTAGCATAGGAAAACGAGATGTTACATACTATCTATTGAACTATATTCAAATAAGATGTTTAAAGGAAAGGCTTTCGTTATATATTTTGTTGATTAGAAATTTAATTATCTAAGATGTAGTCCTACAAGAAACGGTGATGCATATAACAACAATTTACTTAATAGCTATCATATCAATATGAAAATTTACAAACAGCGGTCTTGCATATAAAGATGATTCACTAAAAGCTATTGTGTTGAAACCAAACCTTTTAATTGCAATTGCACTCAAAGATGACTAGCTCAAATGCAAACATTCTAAAACGTAAATCTACTAAAGCAATCACTCTTTAAAACAGTAAGGCCTCTTTAGTAATCAAAAAATAATGAATCAAAACTTAAAAAAAAAAGAATGGGAATGAAAAACAGAAATGAGAATAACATAAAATTCTTGATTATGTGTGTTCGGTAAGTCATTTCTAAACATGAGATTAAATAGGTTAACAGTTATATAAGTATTTGATATCAAAAATGATAATAAGAAATTTTACTCATATTTTGATATTATATGATTTATTTTTTAAATAATTAATCGAAATATTTTTTTGTAAATAATTAAAAAAATATTTCTGTAATAATTCAATAAATTATTAAACTATAAATAATTGTCAGTGATAGTTATGATAAAAATTAAATTAAAAATAAAAATCTTATTTTTCTTGATATAAGAAATAAAATAAAATAATGATTAAATAAATTAAATATAAAAGACATTAATATGTGATTTTGATGATAAAGAATGATAAGAATTCATCAAACATGAATAATATCCTCAATAGCTAATAATGTCTTGACAATATTATGATAATGCCTATATAATTTTTCCTGATATATGATTCCAAGTTACGAATAAAAACGTTGAATTATTTAAAATTCATTTTATTTTTTCATTCCTATTTTATCCTTCCCACTAATTATTCAAGCAAAAATCATAAAACTAAAAATGCATTCCTATTCCCATTCTCACTTCTTCATTACTGGTTGCTAAATGATGCTAGAAAATAATCATGCAACTTAAGAACATCAATTCATAACTAACATTGAACTTAGGATCCATATTTACATTCAAACAATAATAAGCTATGGGATGCAACCCTACATTACCATAAACAAGAGATACTAATCTAACTATGAATTTAAAAACATGTTGAAGAACTAAAAATAACATACAATTAAATGTATAGGAGTTTGTAGTTTTATTTAGGCATAAAAAAAGGAATAAACATAATTGATCTTAGATTTTTAAAATAAAATAAAAGGTTAGAATGGATCATAGGCTTTGAAATTAAAATGAAATACATATACCTAGTCTTAAGAATTAAAAATATAACCAAAGAGTTAGAATAAATCTTAATACTTTGAAATAGAAACAATGTGTGAGAGCTGGAAATAAAAGATCAGATAACATGATTTTTTAATTTTCAGTTCACAACTACAGTGACAGTTTATCTTTATTTAGAGTCAATGACACCCAAGATTTGAGAATATATGGAGTTATAGGAGAAAGTGATTAAAAAGAGAGTAAGAAAGGATGTATTATCTTAGAGAACCAGTTTGGTTTCAAACTAGGAAGGTCCACGAACAAGCTATACATCTCCCTAGAATATTAATGGAATATTACAGGGAAAGACAGCGTATCCTACACATGATTTTTATTGACTTAGATAAGGCTTATGACAGGGTATCTAGAAAAATCATTATGAGGTGTTTGAAAGTTAAGGGAGTTCCTAGGAGGAGATACAGAGCATTTCTCTATCAATATTAGGCTACATTAAGGAACCTATGTTGAGCCCCTTTTTTTTTGCAGTAATGATAGATGAGGTCAACAAGAATATCTAAAAAGATATGTCTTAGTGTATGTTGTTTGCAAATGACATTATTTTTAGTGGATGAGAAAAAAGAGGGTATCAATGTTAAGTTAGAATTTTGGAAGGAGTAGCTAGAGTCTAGGGGCTTTAAATTGAGTAGGACTAAGACTAAGAACCTATAGTGCAACTTTTTGGGCCATAAGGTGGATTTTGATGTGATGGTAAAGATTGGTTCAGAAGTTATACCAAAAAAAGAGTGTTTTAAGTATCTAATATCTAGTATCCAAAGCAATGGAGTAATCGATGAAGACATGGTTGATCGTACCAAATCAAGGTCTAAATGGAGGAGTGCATCAGGAGTTTTATATGACTAGAAGATACCACTCAAGCTTAAAACTCAATTCTATCATTTAGCGATTAGGCTGTGAATGCTTTATGGGAAAGAGTGTTAGGCCATTAAACAAATGTGTAGTCATAATTTAATGATGGTAGAGATAAGGATGCTTTAGTAGATGTGCAACCTTACTAAAAGAGATAAAGTCAAAAATGTAATTGTATGAAACAAATAAAGGATGACTAATGTAAAATTAATAAAGACAAGGCTTAGGTGGTGAGGACATATTAAGAGGAAACATTTTCTTACTTATCCTAAACATTTTCTTACTTAGCCTAAACATTTTCTTATAATGATTGCAATGTTACGAATACCATACCAACTTTGATATTAGATTGTGTTCTAGTATGGTAATGTATTGGCATTTCTCAATAATGTGTACTTTTTCGGTTAATTTTTTAAATTTATGAAAAAGTCTCTAAATTTTTTTAAATTGCAAATTAATCCATAAGTATATTGCACTGTATATTTTATAACTTTACGTCAACCAAGTCTCCAGAAATTTTAAAAATAAATAATAACCACAATTGATATGAAATAACAATAATTTTTAGATATTTCACATATAAATAATAATTACAATTAACATGAAAAAAAGGAAATCATCGTACAAATATAAAATCAAGAACAATGCAAAGTATTTAAAATATTACAATTTCATCATATAATAAATAATAATTACATTAAAACATCAAATGAAAAGAACAATAAATATCCTTAACTCTCAAACTATTACAATTTATAACCAAGTAGAAGTGAAAAATGAAACAATAACATTTACAATAACGTTGCATATATGGAATTTAACATGTACATCAAATATAAGTAAAATTACAAGAAGAGGAGAAACAAAAACCTGTAATTTCATTCAATCGCCTACGGGAGGATACTCATTATAACTACACCAACCCCAATTATCATTTAGTACAAAATCTTCATCATTGAGAGGACCCTAATCATTATCATCACTCAAATTCAAAGTACCAAATGACATGTCAATGCTTTCCCGTCTAATTATCTTCTAAGTCATTCACATCTACAAAACTTAGATCCTCAGAAATCTAATCCGCCAAAAGATTAATATTATCAATGTAAATTAGATCTATTGAACTACTTGTACTATTAATAGTCCTAATAAACAATAAAATTTAATTATTAAAAAATTATAATAGATTATATCTAAATTAATAATGATAATAGCATACCTTTCTCGAAGCTTTAAATTGTAATGAACAAAGACCAAGTCATTTAATCTCTTGTGCTCTATTCAGTTTGTTTTCTTGGAATAGATGAATTCAATTGTTCTATAGTTCTTTTCATAGTCTTTTGCACTCATAATGACTTAAAATTCAAATTGAAAACGTTTGCAATTTGAAACACCAATTTCGAATTGATCCCACCAAGAAACTATAACTTGTAAGATAACAAAAGTAGCGTTATAAACAAAAAAGGTGATAATATATTTTCATCAAGTAAGAAAAGGAAAATAGCTAATACCTAGAGAAAGTTTTACTCTTTGTCGAATAACAATTAGCAATCCAAAATCCCTAAAAGACTACTTATAAAGCTTCATTTGTAAACTCAAGATATCTTGCATCATGTCATAGACAATAATTGTTGCAATAGTTAATAGCATTCCCTTATTAACTTCAGTGTTCTTTGTAAAATATAGTATGAAATAAACACTAAAATTTAAAAACTCCCTAGGTTCAAACGACAAAGAGGAAAGGCACCTTTCTCATCGATCATTGATGACTGCAAGATAAGCTGTGTACAAAAAAGGGATATTTTCATATTGGCCTTGATTGGTTCTTTTTCCTCTCTATGGCATCAAAAAAAAAATCCGTTATTACGTTTTCATCATCATCAGCCAAACAAAGCACCCTCACCAAAGCCTCACAAACTTGGATAAAAGATTGGCATTGAGACTAAAATTCACTATCTTCCAGTATAATTCTAGAAACCTCCATTTTAGTATTGGACCTAGCATACTAAGACACAACCTACTTATTTATCACTTGTAAACGTCTGTCTTAACTCTTTCCTCATCATAACAAAATACTGAAGTGATAAGAAATTCATTGCAAATTTTGTCATTATAAGACATCATAAATTCCTACCATTTGTAAATTCCTTTCTGATTAAATTCAACACCCATACATAATTATAGATGACCTTCGTCACCTTTTAGCTTTCTAAACATTCTCATCAATAATAAGAAAATACCTAGCATCCTCTATATTTTCCAGCATTAGGTTAATGCAACGTGTAACATAAGGAGTCCAAAATAAAAAGAATTATACTTATTTTGTAGTCTTCTTCCCTCTGCTTTATAGGTAGAATCATTGTCAGTAATGAACTGAACAATATTTTGTGGCCCTACTTCATTTATAACTTCATCGAGCATCTCAAATAAAGTATCATTATTCCTAACATGACTAGATGCATCAATAAATTTCAAAAGCATTTAACCATTTACAGAATAGACCAAAATATTATTAATAGACTTATGTCTCCTATTTTTCAACCATCACGCTTGATTGAATACCCATAAATAGACCAATCCATTCTTCTTTCTCCCAAATAAATTTTAATTTTAGAAAATAATCAACTCAAAAGTTTACCGTTGTAGTCATCAATAGAGGGAGCTTTGTATCCTAAACCATAAGAGGCTATAACATCCACCATAAGCTGATAATAGTAAGATTAAGAAGCATTGAATGTTGTACATATATCACACCACCATCTAGCCATTTCCATAACTACATTATGAACTGCATCTCTTAATTGCATGGCCCTATGGATTAGTCATCTACTTTTTTTTTTCCAAACATCAGATCCAGATGTAGCATTCACTACTTGTTGGGAAGGAACACTACCACTACCACTACCACCTTCAACATTTCCACTATCATCATGAACACTACCAAATGAACTTCCATTACCAATTTCATAATTCAATCTCTGCCTTCTATTTTTATCGTGTTGATATTCTTCTAGGAAAGTTTTCATTTGCCACTTCACTTCATGACTTACCTTTTTATAAGGTTCCGCATCTCCTTTAACCCTAGCTAAATGTTTCTTTAATTGAGTAACTCTCATGCACCTTTCAAATGCTAGTTACAAAAAAAGAAAATAGTATAATTCTTCATACCGAGCACTAATGTAGAATGAGCCCAAGCTGGCTCATTGCATCTTCCTGAAGCAATTAAATGTTCAGGAGTACTTAAATTTTCTTCCATTTATCTGCAAAAATAAATGAAAACATATATCAAAATAAAGAACACATTATTTTATTACACAATACATATGTCCATCCACTACAGTAAAAAGTGATTTAGGAAACATACTAAAGCGTAGCTATAAGTAAAATTATCATTTCCTTTTCATCAAGGTAATAGAATTCGCATCGTTACAAGAAGTGGGTCTACAATAAGTATAAGGCAACAAAATTTTTTAATTCGGCAATAAAATAAGAATGTTGCCTTAGGTTTTGATTAAGGTAACACATTAATTTCAAATTATAACAACAATGTTTAATAGATATTGTAACACTTTGAAGTCTTCATAAGGAAACAAAGTGAATTTGCATAGGTAACAATTTATTATTTTATTACTAACACTATTTAACTTAAAATCAAACTTTTGTCATTATATAGGAAAAATCCATATATACATTAAAAGAAATATATAGATATTAATGTATGCCTTAATTATGTAAGTACTATCAAATGTAAATGACAAAAAACTGCATTTATATATAATATATGTAATATCCTAGTTCGATTGTTATATTGTGTAATGCGTTATACATGCATTTTATAGAGTATGCTCCATTTATGGTGTACTAGAGTAATTTAAGAGTTTAAATGTATTATTGAGGTTATAACAAAGATCTCAAATTGACAAGAGATTGTTCTAGATTCGATTAGAAATTTCTCAAAAAATTTCCGAAAACTTTGAAAAGCCATGGAATAAGTCCAAACAAGTTTTAAAAGCCCTAAAATGTGCTTTAGAGATTTAGGCGATACTTTTGAATGAAATCCAAACGATTTCAATGACATCTAGTGATTTCCATATTCAAGCTAAAAATTCTTTCAGGCAACTGAAAAGTTACCGAATACTTTAAAAATGCAATGAAAAGCTCCAGAATTAGGATTGACATTCATAAGAAACAGGTCCAAACAAAGGTTTCAATAGAATTCTGGTAATTATAAATTTTTGGACTAAAATGCCCCTTTTGGAAAATAATGGGTCTGACATCCAATTTCCATATTAAGGTTTAGAACCTTTATACTCATGCATAATGTTAGCATACACATACATGAAATTGAAATTTTCACACATTAGAATGATTGTTAATGCACTCATTTAACATTTTCCGGTATAAATGATTTTTTTATTAAAGTGATTATGATGTGGATAATGAATAAAACTTATTGAAAATTGATTTGGTGAGTATAAATGTTGATTAAGAATTTTGGTGAAATTTATGAAAATTTGGGTAAATTTTGGACTAGGAAAATTGTCAAATGGCAAAATGGTTGATAAATGGTAGTAAAAAGAAATGTCAAATGGTAGTAGAAATTGCTGATAAGTGACAGTAAAATTTAATGACAAGTTTCATAGAAAATCGGGAGACAATTGGATTAGGAAATTTGGAGACAAATTGACTAGAGATTAAATGATATGGATACAAAATTAAAAGGTATTGCATTTTAAATTGATTGGTAAGTGTTGTCATGACACTTACCAAGCATTATTTACCTTGGCTTTAACTTAACTTGCAACATTATAACTTATTGAAAGACCGTTCTTCAGTTCTTTTTTTTTTCACTTTTCCAAATGTTCTCTTCATTTTCATTCTTCTTCTTCTTCATCATGATTTTTTCACCTACCCCACATGATTCTTGTTATTTCTTCACCTTATCAGTAAAATCCTAGCCTATTCTCCTTTGAAATCATGGGACATATGGGGGGAAGCTAGGGTTACAAAATTTTGAACAAGAATAGAGTTTAAATCAACTAAGTAACATATTACTCTTCATGATTTGTGACATGAAACGTGCTTGATGATAGTTAAAGGTCAAATGATCATGAAATGGTAATCTGTATATGCTGAAACGTAAATGAAAAAAATATTTGTATGTTCATGTCTTGATTTTACATAGGTGATGATTACTAATTCATAAATTGATGTAAAGATTGTCTAGAGTTAGAATGAGTCTTAAAATGGTGTAGAATAAAGTGCAGAAATTTTGACTAGTAAATGAATGTTTCATGTTCTGTTTTCTTTGTTTGATAACGTGCATGTCTTTGGTGGTTATAGTGGTGAAATAATACGAGTTTGAAGCTAATGAAATGGAGTACCATGGTGTCTTGAAATGGGAAGAATTAGTGTGATATTTTAGAAGTGAAATGAATATGATAATGGAGTAAGATATGAGTGCAGAAAATATGATGAAAGTGTGTGTATGATATGTTTTGTTTTTGATGTTAATGATCAATCATAGAATATGAATTGTTTGTGGTTGATATTGAACTGAAATGGAGTTAATAATGATGCGGAAATAATGGGGACATAAGCTAAAAATGATAGACAAAGTAATAGAGATGAAATAGGATGAAAATGATGATGAAATGTGCTGGAACATTCATCTGTATTTTGACCATATATTGATCTGTATACATCCAAATGGGATTATTTTTAATTTATATTAAACTAGAGACATATTGCTACAATTTTTATAAAGAAATAGAATTTAAATTCTCTCTCTAAAAGTTCTAAATTTGGATTGAAGTTGAAAACTGTGTGCTGTCGTGGTATGAGAACAGTCTGTAGTATTTTGGATATAACTTGAAGAATACCCATCCAAACCGCATGAGTTTTAATTCATTCGAAACCTAGGACATATAGAAAAATTTTATTAGAAGAAGGTGTTGCCTAAATACATTATTTTCTTGGTGATAATGATCATATCAAACTTACCTAAAATCTGTCCTAAGAAAAACTGGAAAACTGTAGGATAAATGGGAGATTATTTTTGATCACGATCATGGCAGGGGATGCCACAATTGTGGGTAGTTATTTTTCATGGTAATGTCTTGATTATGCAATGGTTGAACCAATTAATGATAAAGTCATAATTATAATGCTTTTGGACTTAGTTAGGACTTGAAAGGAACATAATTTGATGTTAGAAAAGTTGGTTAAATGTGTGATAAGTTTTGATTGATCTTGATATTATACTTTAAGGAAAAGGATATTGATGGCAATGCATCTAAATGGGAAATGTTTTATAGTGTTAAATGAGGACAATATGAATGAATTGTTTCATGCATTACGAATGAGGAATTATGGAAAAAGAATATGATTTCATTTAATGATGAGATTAAGTTGAAAATGAAAAAATTGAACTGAATTTTATGAAGTTAACGTAATCAATATGATAGTTGAGTTAGTATGATATGATGTCATGTTCAGAGGAGGTGAATTCTAGAAATTTTGATGTCTAATGGATGTGAGTGTATATGTGTTGAATTTTGATACTGTAGGGAGAAATTTCAAGAGCATGATCGTGACCAGGTCGGAAGAAAAGTTTCTATCACGATCAGGGGGAAACATGATTGGGCCTAAAAAAGATGTTTTTTTCATAATCATGGTGAAGCGCGATCGTGACCTAACAGAAGAAAATGTTTCTATTACGATCGTAGGGAAGCTCGATAGTGACATGGCTAGACTTATGGAGAACAAAAGTTGTTTTTCGAGCAATGTATAAACCTATTAATGCTTAAGTGCACCCATATAATGTATTTAAGCTTAAATGAGATCTTGAATTAGTTGGTGATGACTGAGGTTAGTAAAGTGATTTAGGTATTAAAGAATGATTAAAAGATGTTATTAAATGGTTATGAGATGTGAATAAAGGAAATATAGCTAGGATTGTCAATATGAGCATGCATTGTACATTACACATATACATATCTATATAATTGAATGTTTATGAGATTGTGTAATTAATATTGTGTGTGCAATATGTACATTACATAATGTTGATGTACAGGACAGATCATGGAAGTTAATGCTAATCTGGAGCATACAATGAATCCATATAGATGGTCTCACCTTCATTGATTGTTCTGTTTTAAAATTTTTCTATTGAATTATGCGATGTAAATGTGTTGATTTCGAACAATAAATGTAATAGGTATTTGATGCATGTAAAAATCATTGGAAGTGCTCCTTGAATGTGAATTTAATTGAATAAGTGATACTCAAGTTTTGAATGTCAAACCACAGTTTGATGATAAATGTGAATGTGAATCTAAAGGTGTAAATTTGATTACAATGGATTGACTGAATACATGTGACGTATTTCATTACATAAATGCGTCGCAACATAAAGGATGTTGTGACCAGAGTAGCCACTGAAAAAGAGCTTAGAGCTCAGAAAGTCAAAAAGAGCTTAAAGCTTAGAATGTGGTAACAGCCTCTGGCTTACTATATAAAATGCGTCATATATTGCCAATGGATAAGGGACAGTTATTAATGAGTCTGGTATTCACAATGGATACGGGACAATTACAGGCACTCGATCACAACAATAACAATTGGAAATGAGTCTCATGAGCATTACATATATATCATTTATATGATGATTTAAATGAATGAAATAAGTAGTTTACATGATTTTTAAATGTGAAATATGAATTAAGCAAATATGAAGTGTATATGATTGAAAATGTTGATTAGTGAAATGGTGTGAATTACGTTATTACATGAATTGATGTGTTATGTGAATTAAGTGAGCCATCGAGGATGGTCCACTCACCGAGTTCACAAAACTCAACAGAATTGCAACTTCTTTTCAGGCTCAGGGGAGATCTCCAGTTAGACGAATTGGAGTATAGCCACTACATTCAAATAGGAGATAAGGTTGGAATCAGTTCGCATCTGCATATGTATTTCATTATTTTTGCATTAAAGTGTGTATTAATAGGTACTAAACAATGTACATGTGAATGATTCATAAATGAAGTGACATCTTGACTAAAAGTATTTTATTTTTGTAATAAACCCGAATTGATTACTGAAATTTTGATAATATGTACATTGTTTGTAATACTATCCTTTTTTAATAAAATGGGTAGTAATTGATTATTGATTTTTTGAAAAAGGCATATGAAGTTTGAGAAAATTTTGTAATGAGAGCTATTTGACTATTCTAGTGCTCCACTTCCATAGAATATGTGTCTGAATGTCCTCAGGATGTACGGATACATGCTTGGTGGAAGTGGGGTGTTGCAATTTTAGTATCAGAGCCTATACTTAGTATCTTACATGGGCATTTTTCAACCTGTGTCAAGATACATGTATTTTAGACATGACTTAACATATAATGGCAACTGATCCCCAGTCTGAGTTACATTTTCATGAGTCACATGCATGAGCACTCGTTAAGAGTGTAGAAGCAATAAACAGGATGGTAATATGTCCGAATGTCAGAAAGTGAAAATTTATAGATATCTAGAATGAGAAATAGTATTTGGTTCAATATGACGGATAGAGATTCACTACATATGTCTATGTGATTATTTTATTGAACATGATATCAATATTGTACTGTGACTGTATATCCCTGAATGAGATATAGATGTGAATATATTGTCGTGGATTGATTGAAGAAAATAGAGATATGGTAAAAATGACAAGATTTAAAGTGTATAAGTAAATCTAATTGAAAAAAAAATTTTCTATGAGTTCGAGTGGCTGAATGTGGACTTGTAATGGTCATTTGATTAATGTAATGAGAGTTATGAGTTCACATAAGAATATGTCATTGGATCTGAGATTAGAACTTTATGATAGTTATACCTATATAATTTTAAATTGATTGAGAACATATATATGTAAGATAAAATGAATGATTATTGGAAGATGAGATAAATGATAGTGATATGTATAGAAGTTTTTAAGCTTAGGTTGACCAGTTATTACGAGTACATGTCTGATAACGTGGTTACATTAGAGAATAATGTTATTCAGCACATATGTAATATTTACTTGGAGATGATATAGGAGGTGACCTATGATTATTAAATGCCCTTAAGTCTTAGTCCCCATAGTGAAACTTATGAGATGAATCAAAGTGGTGCATGAAGCGTTTATAGTGATTAATTAAGGATAGATTAAGCATGTAAATGGTATTACTATATATGATGAATTCGAGGAAAATGGAACAAGGCATGATCGTGGTATAGTACCTACAATCATGACCAAGATAATTGGTTCTATCACGATTGTAGGAAGGCCTACTACGATCGTGGTCAGGCACAAAGAGAGAAATGTCAACTGGGATCAATTGGGATCAAAGTATCATTAGCATAAGATATTAATTGGTGACTTACTGAAAATACATCTCTAGATAAGATGTGATGATCTTAATGAAACATACCAAGGTATAAGAGTACATGAATATGCCTATTGATTCATTGAGTTTTATTGTAAGGAATGTTTCGATCATGTAAGGTATGATAGTAATTGATCTTATTGAGGTATTATGAATGGTTAAAAAGAAATAATGAGTATAGTTGAATGATAAAGAATATGTAAAAAGTACAGATGAAAGAGGGAGAAAATATTCTTTTGATAGATACTTTCATTAAATTCTACTGTGTAAGTCAAATGTCCCATTTCTAAGAATGACTGATTATTAAACAAATTAGAAGTGAATATTGGAGTCCCATTTCTAATTGAGACTCAGGCATAAGAAGCTAAAAATACTACCTATAGAGAGTACATGTATCTTGTTGGTAAAAAGAAACCCATTTACATTATTAAGCTCTCGAATGGGGATACGGTTATTGTTCTCACGATCGCTATTGCTAAAGGAAACCAAATCCACAATATGCTCTATATTTGTAGATCCAGAAGATATGAATTAGATTTTGCTGCTTATGTTTAGAAAATTGAAACTTACAAATAAATTGAAAAGTTTGTAAAAACTAGTGCGAACGAATAGAAATTAGAATGAGTCAATGAGAAATTAGAGGAAATCAAGTGAATGGAGAAATTCATTCAAGAAAATAAATCAATTGAGAGACTTAGAAAAACATAAGATAATGTTACCACATCTAAGGAATTAGTTACTTAAGAATTTCAAGGACCAAATATGGGTACATGGAGTCTTGGTGATATCTGTTTGGGTTAAAAAAATCTCCTTGG
This sequence comes from Erythroxylum rotundifolium, assembly GCA_027563915.1. Taxonomy (NCBI): domain Eukaryota; kingdom Viridiplantae; phylum Streptophyta; class Magnoliopsida; order Malpighiales; family Erythroxylaceae; genus Erythroxylum; species Erythroxylum rotundifolium. The sequence goes on from JAOSBO010190601.1 coordinate 48,703, forward strand.
TAGTATTCATGAAATAATGAATGAAGTGTCCAACCTTGCTTTGATCCATTAGTGACTATGATCATAGGATGATAACTAAGTATATTCGAAAAGTTGCAAGGAATACTTAAGGTAAATTGTACATATTATGAAGGAGAAACAATTAGATGCCAAATTCAATAAGAGTGAATTTTAGCTTGATCAAGTAATATGTTGGGTTATATAGTACTTGAACATAACATATTAGGAAACTTAAAGAAAATAAAGGTAATAATGAAGTAAGAAACTTCTGAGGAAAAAAATGTGTCATTCAAATGGACTAATGAATGTAAAAAGAATTTTTTGAGGAATTAAAAACACTAATTGATTACGACACTGATGCTAATTATTCTGTCTGGATTGGAGATTTTATAAGAAATAGTGATGTTTCACATTAGGAAAATAGGGTGTATCATGATGTAGCATAGTAAAATGATTATATATGTATTGAGATTATTAAAGTCTCAAGAGTTGAATTATTCATTACATGATTTAGAACTTGCTGTAGTAACAATTGCTTTGGAAAATTTGGAGACTCTATATGCAGGGTGAAACATTTTAGATCTATATAGGTCATTAAAGTTTGAGGAAATTATTGTGTCTAAAGGAGTTAAGTATAAAACAGAGGCAATGAATAGAATTATAGAAAGATTATGGTTATACAAATGAGTGTTACCCAGTAAAGCTAGTGTTGTAATTTGAGACATTGAACAAAAAATTCAATAACAGTGTAGAACATATTTAAATATTAAGGTTACTAAATCTATTGCAATAAAGAGCATATAATTTCGAGTTGAATTTGGGTCAAAATGAAGTATTATTAGCTATATTGAAATTAAAATCAATTTTATATGAAAGGATTAGAAAAGCCCCAAGTGAGGATTCAGAATTTGCGAATCTTATTGAGGAATTGGAAATGAATCGGAATTTGAGTTTGAATTGGAAAATGATATGATATGATCGAAGTAAGGTATAGGTGTAATCATTATAAGTAATTTGAGAAAAGAAATTTTTGATGCAGTATACATAGCAGCCCATGCTATACATCCTGGAAAAATATACTGAAATAACATTTAATGGCTAAGGATGAAAAGTGCCTAAGAATGGATGAAGGCCAGAATTGATTCGCGATGCTGTTGATAACTGAAATTGATCTATAATAGAAATTAAGTGATTCTAAGAAGATAAACGAGTAGGCAAATCAACACCGAAGATAGGGAATATAAAGAGATAGGTATTTCTGAAAATAACACCTTGGCAAGGTGTGCTAAAGTTCGTTAAAAAGGGTAGGTAATCTGAATTGTATTGGTCCATATGAAGTCATTGAGAGCATAGGACCATTGACTTATGAGCTAGTATTACGCAGTATGAGATTCATACTGTGTTATATTTGAGTATGTTAAGAAATATCAATAAGATCTAATATAGATGTAATATCGGCATAGGAAGTGAAACTTGCGAGTAATAAGAGATGTATTCAGGAAATCAGTTAAGAGAGAAGGATAACTGAATAAGTAATTGAAAGACTTAGTGATTCCATCTACTATAGTCAATTAAAAGAAAGTATTCAAGTAAAGTAGCTACTTAGGAAACAGAACAGTATATAAGGAAATTTTACCCTCACCTTTTTGATGATTCAGATAAGAATTTCTTGGACAAAATTTCTTAAGGAGGGGAGAATTGTAACATCTCGTTCCCATATTAAGGGTTAGAACCTTAAATTTTTGTAAGTGAGAAATTGTAATGAGAGATTAAAAAAAAATTGCATTTCATACTCATGCATATGTTAGCGTACACACAAATGAAATTCAAATTTTCACATATTAGAATGATTGTTCATGCACTCATTGGACATTTTTTAGGTATATATTATTTTCTATTTAAGTGATTATGATGGGGATAATGAATAAAATGTGTTAAAAATTATTTGGAGGGTATAAATGTTGATTTAGAATTTTGGTAAAATTTAGGAAAAGAAAAACGTCAAATGGCAGAATGACTGATAAATGATAGTAGAAATAAATGTCAAATAGTAGTAGAAATTATTGATAAGTGACAGTAAGATTTAATGACAAGTTTCATAGAAAATCGTGAGACAATTAGATTAGGAAATTTAGAGACAAATGGACTAGAGATTAAATGATATGGGTACAAAGTTAAAAGGCGTTGCATTTTAAATTGAGTGGTAAGTGTCATAACACTTACCAAGCATTATTTACCTTGCCTTTAACTTAACTTACAACATTAACCTATTGAAAGACCATTCTTCTGTTCTTTTGTTTTCACTTTTGCAAATGTTCTCTTCATTTTCGTTCTTTTTCTTCTTCTTCATGATTTTTTCACCTATCCATGTGATTCTTGTTATTGTTTTTCATCACTAGTTACTTCAAGATTCTTCCTATTTCTTCATCTTATCACTAAAATCCTAGCATATTCTCCTTTGGAAGATGATGATCATGGGATGTATGGGGGGGAAGCTAGGTTTACAAAATTTTGAAGAAGAATAGCGTTTAAATCAACTAAGTGACATATTACTCTTCATGATTTGTCACATGAAACATGTTTGATGATAGTTAAAAGTCAAATAATCATGAAATGGTAATATGTATATGCTAAAACGTAAATGATAAAATTTGGGTATGTTCATGTCTTGATTTTACATAGGTGATGATTACTAATTCATAAATTGATGTAAAGATTGTCTAGAGTTAGAATGAGTCTTAAAATGGTGTAGAAAAAAGTGCAGAAAATTTAACTAGTAAATGATGTATTTGAGCTTAAAAGAGATCTTGAATAACCCTAGTCGATGATGAATGAGATGAGTAAAGTGAGTAAAGTGTTTTAGGTATTAAGGAATGATTGAAAGATTTTATTAAATGATTATGAGATGTAAATAAAGGAAATATACCCAGGATTGTCAATATAAGCATGCATTATACATTACACATATACATATGTGTATAATTGAATGTCTATGTGATTTTGCAGTTGATAATTTGTGTCAATATGTGTATTGCATAATGTTGATAAACAAGATAAAGCGTCAACATCTAGTCATTTCTAAATTATAGAAGCTAATGCTAATCTGGAGCATACTGTGAGTCGACCTAGATGATCTTGTTTTCATTGTTTCTTCTATTTTAAAATTTTGTATTGAGTTATGTGATGTGAATGTGTTGATTCCAAACAATAAAAGTCCGAGACGTTTGATGCACATAAAAATCATTGGAAGTGCTCCTTGAATGTTAATTTGACTGAATAAGTGATTCTCATCTTAAATGTTAAAAGCCAGAGCTTAAATGTTAAAAGTCAGACTACGATCCGATGATAAATGTGAATGAGATTGTTAATGTGAATGTGAATGTGTAAAGTTGAGCATAATGGATTAACTGAATGCATATGATGCATTTCATTACATGAAGGCCAGACAACAAAATGGATGTTTGTGACTAGAGTAGCCACCGAAAAAGAGCTTAAAGGTCAGAAAGTGAAAATGATCTTAAAGCTCAAAATGTGGTAAGAGCCTCTGGCTCAATAAGTAAAATGAGCCTTGCATCCCCAACATATAAGGGACAGTTATTAATGACCTTGGTATCCTCAATAGATACGGGACAGTTACAGGCACTCGATCAAAATAATAACAATTGAAAGTGAGTCTCATGAGCATTGTATATACATAATTGATATGTATGATTTAAATGATTGAAATCAATATTTTGCATGATTTCTGAATGTGGAATATGATTTCAGCGAAAATGAAGTGTATGTGATTGAACATGTTGATTAGTGAAATGGTGTGAATTACGTGATTACATGAATTGATGTGTTATGTGAATTGAGTGAGCCATTGAGGATGGTTTACTCATTGAGTTCACAAAACTTAACAGAATTGCAACTTTTTCGTTTAGGCTTAAGGGAGATCTCCAGTTAGATGAATTGGAGTACAACCACTGTATTTTAATAAGAGATAGAGGTCGAGATCAGTTTACGTTTGCATATGTATTTCATTATTTTTGTACTAAAGTGTGTATTCATAAGTACTAAACAATGTAAATGTGAATGATCCATAAATGAAGTGACATTTTAATTGAAAGTATTTTGTTTGTGCAATGGGCCCCAATCGATTACAAAAATTTTGATAATATGTACAGTGTTTGTAATACTGATGTTTCAAATTGTTTTTTAATAAAATGGGTAGTAATTGATTATTGGTTTTCCAAAAAAGGCATGACATGTTTGAGAAAAATTTGTAATGAGAGTTATTTAACTGTTCTGGCATGACGCCTCCAGAGGGTATGTGTTTGAATGTTCTCAAGATGTACGGATATGTGCTCGATGGAAGTGGGGTGTTATAATGAGTATTGATGATTTTAAACTCGTTCAAAATTTTTAAAAGCATCCAATCATTAAATATTGAATGTAGTTAGAGTATTTCGTTGGTCATTTTGAAAATAAGACAATTGTGGAATGTTTTCGAGATTTAATTCGGTTTGTCAGTCAATTAAATGCATCAAAGGGCAATTTGGTCTTTTTTACTAATTAAGGGAAATTTGGTGTTTTTACATGATATTAGTGGATTGATGAGTTATTAGAGATGACTAAGGAGATGATGACATGTGTTTGATGAATCATTATGGATGACAATTAGGAAGGTTACATATGTAATCTATTAAATGAATATAAAAAGCAAAACTTAAGATATTTTGCTTCTTTCTTTCATCATAAACGTGAGAGTGATGAGAGAGTAACATGAGAGACAAAAAAATAAAGGGAAAAGAAGAGAAGCCAAGGGTGAACATCGGCCAAGGATAGAGGAAGAAGAGTGTAGTCATTTTTTATGGAATTTGATGGTGATTTGGAGAAATCTTGAAGTATTCATCAAATACTTAAAAGAATGGAGGAAAAAGTGGGAAGTTTCTATGTTTAAATTTCTAATTTTTATAGGTTTTCTTTAGTGAGATGGATGTGCTTAAGATCAAAGTTTTCTTGGTATTATTTTGATGTTTCTTTGTATAGAATTAGTTGAGTGTGACAAGCGAGGAATGTGTAGTGGGATTTTGTCTTAGGATAACTTAAACTAGTCCTAATGTTTTAGCCATAACTCATCCTACAGACCTCAACATTGCATCATTCTAATTAGATATGAAACCTATCACGACCCAGAACCACATCAGGCACATGACAATTGCCTCATACCCAGGATAAGGATACTCATGGTACCCTTAACCTAACTATGCGAGGCTAACTAAATATCGATCTCAATGACAATATAAATTGTTCATATATAAAATTATTTACAAACCACAAGACAATCAAAAATTAATTTACAAAAGTTAAAGCATATCGACGTAATCGTTTTAATAAAACAGTAAAATAGTTCATAAGCCACTATGCAACTAAAGTATAAAACAGAAACTACCCTTGTGTGGTAATGTCCTGAAACTATCAAAAGACTGCATGATCCACTCAGAACTTCAAGCTCACTAAAATAACTTGCATGGTTAGAAAGTAGAGGGGGGTGAGTACACTATATACTTTGTGAGCAAGAAAAACATATGTCTCGAATAGAACTTGATACACACGAAGACGGTATAGATAACGTATAAGGTGAACGTGCAACACATAGAAAACCATAGGCCTAGCCCATGACTTAACGTATACTGGTTAGGAACCATATAGACCTAGCCTATTAATTCACTCATTCAGTGAACATGGGTTCCAGTTCCAATACACAAAAGCATAAAAACATCACATGTATAAATCAAATCTCGTTATAAAATGAATATCAGGGTAAGCCAAAACAATCATATGTGACACCACTAGTCGGCCAAACTAGTGTGCAAACCCACCGATCCTCGGTGTTGGCTCAACTCCATCAGTTGTGAGTCCGGACTACAGTCGACAAAAGCGTCATGGTGATCAGTGTCCAGACCCTAGGTGTGGAATCAGCCGCAAGTTCTATAGAAAGATGTCAATACGGTGACTTGACTTTTATGTACTAGCGTCAAGGGTACGGGGGTTACTAAATCAGTTGTGTTCAATACACAATTGGCCAATCGTTTCCTCACCAATCATCAAAATTCATATACAAATATTGAGTACAAAAATCAAGTAAGGCACCATGCCTTTATTTATTGGTCCGACCGATAAAATGAAACTTTGTCATGGCTCTAAGCCAAAAGAGAACATAAACATGCAACATACATGATTTAATTATGCATATGAAAATTTCCAAAACATTATCTCATGAAATAAATGCCAATTTTTGTGCTTCAAATGCATAGTTGTTCAAAACAATGTCATTTCATAAACACACAAGCGTATTAGTATCCATTCGAGATTCTATTATACTAAGCATTACCTAGGTTCAAAATTCACATACAAGTCATCATACATGTCTTAGGGTGATCTAATCTCATATGACAAATATGGTTTCCCCAACTCACCTCAAAAGAAGGTGTGCACTATCTTTCCTTCAAAAATCCTCGAAACGAGCTCCTTGATTCTTAGCTCCCGAGCCTTTATACATAAAATACATACAATGAAATTACTGCTTAAACATTTTTTTTATATAGTTGACACCATCATATAAGTGTATAAACACAATATCATTTCCTTTAAGAAATAACGTTTGATCATTAAGCTTCTCACATGGTTACTTCCTTACCATTCACATTAGCTTCTCTTTTGCATTTTCTAAGGCATTTAATGCCTTTAACCTAATACTTGCTCATTTCGAAACATACTTAAGCACATCTTTATCTATGCACATTAGGCCATTACTCATCAATCTAAGCAACAATTCAAGTTTACTCTAAGTAAACATGACAGCCTCTTTCCAATGCACACCATCAAAATCCTTAAATCTTAAGCCAAGTTCACTTAGGCATTTTATCAAACACCTAATGTGCGTAACTTTCAAGAGTTTATCATAATAATTCATGCTCCTATCATGTCATATAGTAGCACTTCCACTTAATGACACATTCCACCACTCCATTCCAACCAACTCTCTTCATTTAAGCTACATTTATCAATTAACAACTCATTACATTAATCCACTTCTTCTTCATCATTTCAGTCCAACCTTAACCAACATACATCTTCTTCATTCTTTATCATCAATTCACATTATACATGCACAATTAACACCATATAATTCATTTAAACCATCAATAGCAAAAGATATCCAAAAATTTACAACTTTCACCAAAAAGGGGGAATTTTCAGTTTTGATTTAAAGAACCCTCTTTATGACACATTTCATTCACCTACACCATGATTCATGCATATTCAAGCATGGAGAGAAACATATCTTAACACCAAACTCAAAATCCTAATGTAGAGAAAGATGAGACAAAATTTACCTATACTTTCCTTTGGTGATATCTTCAAATCCTTTGAAAATTTCTCAAATATAATGATAGATTTGAGTTCCTTGACCCAAAACTAGATTATAACACCTTGGTTTGAGTTAAAGAATAAAAAAGATGGTGGAATTTGGTGATGACCTAATGTTTCCTCTCTTCCTTCTCTCTTCTTCATTCTTCTCCTTTCTTTTTAATTAAAACTAAGTGTTTTTAATGTTTAATGGGGGGTGCACGACCATAAGGAGGAGAATAGTCTAGAATTTGACTCTTCTTTGACCAGCTATAGTGAATATACTCTTTTACCCTTAGCTTATATGAAATTACCATTATACCTCCAAACTTTCCTATATTTACAATTAAGCCCAAATTTTGAGAATAATCAAAAATTTTATTTTCATTTTGGTCGTTGGACTTTGAAAATTATAATTAAGCCCCTTAACTTTATAAAATTACATATTGGCCCCCTAAGAATTGAAAATTACATTTAAGTCCCTTATTACATCAACTTTTCCAATTAAGCTTTTTAAGCGTCCAATAAGTCTATAAATAAAGTCTAATCACCTGTAAGGCATTAGAACACATTTAATTTGACCACCAAGGTCATATCCATTTAATGGACTCAGTTTTTCATACTTAGCTTATATGTCGGAAATCTCCAAGATTTCGTATACCAATGAACTCTAAGTTCATGTAAGGGCATATAACATTTTATATCACTGGCATATGTAACAAAAGGATTCAAATACATCTTTGAATTCATTACAACCATGTATATATTAATGTACAGTAATATCTCCAAATATGGCCCAATATGAAAGGCTTAGAGAGTCCGGTGTTACAAACTTAAGACATAGTACTAAAAATATCTAGAAGAGACATAGACCTAATTCAGGATGAATGATATTGAAATTTGAGATCGAAAGTGGTAACCTAATACTGCCTTTGTATTGAAATAGCTTATGATATTTGGTACTATCTAAGGATGGAGGAGGATAGTAGGTGAGCTTAATTTGAGGGTCGTTCCCTAATACCTACTTCCAGCTTAGTTTAAGTTAGCTAAAAAGAAGGGCATAGGTGGGCTCAACATGTTTGAGGGGACAATAAGGCTGTTCAAGGTGATTAAGGGGAGAAGGTTAAAGTTAATAAAAACTTGAGTTCTTGAGGGTAAAAGGGGAAAATTAGGTAAGCTAAAAGAGAGATTAGGGAGGTCAAGACTAAGAATCAGGGGTGAGGAGAACATAGCTAAAAATTGTAAAAGTAAAGTCTATTAATGGTAAAATTTTAAAAATTAGTTGTAAAAAATAAATAAATAAGGTGAGAATTAAGAAACAGTGGAAGGAAATTAGGATAGGGGTGGGCTAGAGAGAAAGGAGATAAACTAACTTAGGAGTTAAGAGGGAAAGTACAAGAACTCAACTACCTCAAGTTATTGCTTGAGAGCAAGTGTTTCTGGAGAGCATATTAAAAGATCTTTCAGGTAAGAGCAGTTATAAACCACAAGTGTTAAACTATGTTTAACCAAAGGGGAACCAGGGGTGATCAATAAATCTAAAAAGAGGGGAGAGCATTTTCTCTCTCAATTACCTTAATTTAATAAACAATATTTAAAAACTATTTAAGTTTGAAACTTGCAAGTTCGTCAACTTAAACTAAATAGATATTTTGAGAACATGGAATGAAAAAAAATATGACCCTTTTATTAATAGTTTCCATCCTATTTTAATTCTACACACTATGTAGTGCCCCAATCTCATAGGGCATATTCTTGAAAATTCCGTCAATATTCGAGAAGATGCTCTACAAGGATGGCATGCTAGGATAGTCAAACTCAACAATTTTTTTTTCTCGCATAACATGCATCAATTAAGTTTTAAACATATCAAAAGTATATTGTGGCCTATATCTTTTATAAACACATCGAGAGCAAATTGATTCTTAATTTGATAATTTCATTTTACAAAATGTTTTCAGTCACAATATCATTATATTTTAGAGTTCAATTTTAAAATAAATGACACTTATATAATACAATTCTTGAAACAAAATGAATAGAAAACAAATGTAGATGCGAATTGATCTTGACCTCTATCTTTTATTCGATTTCAGCGACTATATTCCAGTTTGTCTAACTAGGTATCTCCTCTAAGCCTAAAAAACAACATTGCAATTTTGGTGAGTTTTGTGAACTCAATGAGAGGAATATTCTCGATGGCTCATTCAAATCACATAACGCAACAATTCATGCACATTTCATATAATCACATGATTCACATCAATTCACTAATCAACATATTGAATCAAATATCACTTTGTTCACTTATTTCACATTTCACATTTAGAATTGTTCAACAAATCATTGCGATCATCTAAACATACACACCAAACATATATGCAATTTTCATGAGACTCACTTTTAATTGTTATTGTTATTGTGATTGATTGCCTGTAACTCTCCCGTGTCCATTGCAGAAATCGGGCTCATTAATAACTGTCTTTTAGCCGTTAAGGATATAAGGCTCACCAAATGTAGTGAGCCTTTGGCTCTTAATCATTTTGTGAGCTTTAAGCTCTTTTTCGATGGCTACTTCAGTCATAATTGCCTTTATCTGTTTACGCATTCATATAGTGGAATGCATCATATGTCATGAGTTCAATTAGTCATTTTATTCACTTAACAAATTCAATAAACATGTTGAGAATTACTTATTTTGTTCATATTCACTTCAAGCTCTTCAAATAACACTTCACCCTAGCTTCTCAACACCATACAATCATGATCGTCCAAAGATGGTATGGTTAGGTCATGTAGTGACAAATGATGAAGACAACAATGGTATTAGAGAAATAAGTGAAAGATGATGGTAAAGTTTACAATGGTGAGCGTTAAAGGTATCATGGAAATGAAGAAGAAGAAATAGAGAAGATGAAGATCAAAAATAAAGAGAGAAGAGGAAGGCATCAAATGAAAATGAAAGACAAAAGACAGTCTTTCAAATGAAAGAAAATATTATGGATGGATATGGGTCACGGTGTCACTTGCCATATGTCACTACTGTATGGTTTCTAATGGGTCCTTTTTATTAACTAGTCCATTTATCTCCAATTTCTAATCCAATTGTCTATCAATTTTCAATGACACTTGTCATTAAATCCTAACGCCACTTTTCAATAATTTTTTAGACCACGTTTTCAGAGTCTAACTCGTGATTGAAACGTGAGCACATCACTTTATAGGGTTGTTTCGATAAAGTCGGAAAAGGGCTATAAAGCATCCAGCATGCACCCTATGTAGTGTCACTAACTTATAAAAGTCACATCATTCAAATCCGATATCTAAAAATTAGAAAATTTATATCGTTAGAAAGCTATGAGGATGAACTACAACTTCTAAGAAGATAACTTTGTCTAAATCAACCAAGATTAATATAGTTTTTCTGGGAAGTCAAAACACAGATTTTACCTTTATGAATGCTTGAAAATACAATGCAGAAGCTTGGAAAGTCATGAGCAAAACATAAATATATTTCATTAACTTCAAAAGAGTGAAGTTTTACAAAGCTTGAATGGGCATTTCTAGACACAAATTATCATTGGACTCATAATACAAAATGCAAAATACAAAATATATATGAATGAGTAATTCTTGAATGCGGCTAAAGCCTTGAGTTTTCATATACTAACTTAAATACAAAAATATGCAGACTTGGAGTGGTGCCTTAACTTTCAATCACTCGATCTCTTGCTCGTCACCTGGGAATGGGGAGGAAGGGGGTGAGCTAAGAGCTCATAGGAAACAAGTTTATAACAGAGAAACAAGTAAAACCATTGAAAATATTCATTGTTGTAGTAAAATGCATTGAAATCGTAAAACATATGCTTCTCAAATTCTCAAACTTATCAAACAAATCATAAACAACATATGACTTGTATTTCTCAAATTTGCAAACTTGTCAAATAAATCATAAATAATATAAGACAAGTTTTTCTCATACTTGTCAACAAATCATAAATAACTAAGACTTGTAACTTGTCAAACAAATCACAAACAACATCAGACATGTATTTCTCAAATTCTCAAACTTGTTAAACAAATCATAAATAGCATAAGACATATATTTCTCAAACTTGTCAACAAATCATAAACAACATAAGACAAGTATTTCTCAATTTCGCAAACTTGTCAAACATATCATAAACAACATAAGCAACCATAATGGCTTGGGTAGTCCATATAAACCTAATGGAGAAGCCTTGTAGCTAAACCATAAATACGAGGGAGTTCTTGTGAAAGTGCAATAAACATGAGGGAGTTTGTAATGGAGCTGAAGTAAATCACATGTTAGTATAGACTTTACGTACAAGAAACTCGATACACAGAAGGGGGGGTTGAATGGTGTATCACTTTTTTTAAAAACTATTTTGTAAATACGAAACTTGCTAAGAACTTCTCTTTTTTTTAAGAAGATATGACAAAGATTATACGAAAGTTATTACATAGTTAAATCACAAAATAACTTCTATGTAGTTGTTTAACGACAAAATAAACTGAACTAAAGGATAGAAAGTAAACACTGCGATTTTTATACTGGTTCACCTTAAATTGTGGGGTACGTCCAGTCCTCAGAGTTCATTTGAGTGTTTCACTATACTCCAAACAATTACAAGGATTCATTCCTCCCTTCCAGAGCCTCTTCAGGTCTCTTACACCAAGTATTCTTTTAGCTATCTTAGCGTCTCCAGGCTATCTGCCTTCTCTTTCTCTCAGTAGAAAAAGATATTTTGAGCTATTGTCACAGTATGTTTAGCTCTTTCAGTATCTCACTACAGAAATTCTCTTTTCTAAGTAAGAACTCAAAGATCACTGATTTCTCAAAATTGTTAGACTTGTAAAATTCATTCATTAGCTCGAAAGCTTCGATTAAGACTAGTATTTATAGCCTAAGTCTCTAACTGCTTCTTGATCTTTGATAACCACTTCTTGATTCTTGATAACCATCATTTAGTTGAGTTCTGTAACTAACTCCAACTAAGTAACCGTTTGATGTGCTACTATATCGTCTTACGTCTATATATTTGCGTCTACATTGACTTGTGTCTGCTTTGTCTTACGTCTGCTTTGTCTTGCATGTACTTTGTCTTGTGTCTGCTTTGTCTTGTGTCTATTTCTTTGCGTCTGTGTCTTTGCACCTATGTCTTTCTGTCCATGTCTTTGCGCCTACTTTGACTTACGTCTACTTTGTCTTGCGTCTACTTCTTTGCGTCTATATTGATTTTGCGTCTATATCTTTGCGTCTGTGTCTTTGCATCTATATCTTTACATTTGTGTCTTTGCGTCTGTGTTGACTTGCGTCTATATTGACTTCGTTTACACACTTAACACACTTGTCAAAATGTTCATTTGTTTCTAACATTGTTATTATTTGATTGTCATAAAAATGATCATCGTAAAGTCCTCTTGACTTAACAATCTCCCCCATTTTTATGATAATAAATAATCATAATTTTAGAAAAAATCAAAGTGAATGAATTTTTATTCAGTTGATTAATGAAATAACAGTTGAATTAGAAAACATCAAATGAATAAATAAACAACAAACGAATAACAAATGAACAAGAAAACAACAAATACAGAATAAGCACAAAAATACAGATATGCATTCTATCTTCTACTTTTCTTCTTTCTTCTATCTTTCTTTTCTTCTCTTCTTCTCTTCTTCTTTTCTCTTTTCTCCTCTTTTCTCTCCCTTTTTTAAACTTTTCTCCCCCTATCTTCTTCTTTTCTCCCCCTATTTGTTATCAATCAAAAAATTTACCTCAGATGCTTCATTATCCCAGAAAACATACGTTGTATGTCAGTTCTGATCAACTTGAGGTCGTCTTCTATTGATACTTGAAGACAAGCTACTTCCTCATGTAGATCACGAACTAATTTAGTCAGAATATCAACGTTTTCATGAATTTCTTCCATTTCCTTCAATAAGGTGACCTGACTCCACTTCTGAGAGTGTCTTACTTCTTCCATTCCAATAGTATCGGCTTGATGAGGTGCATTTGATGGAAAGAAGTTTGTGGCAACAGATGTTTCTGAGGGTATAACATCTAACTCAATGATTTTCAAAATAGGAGGTTTGAAGAATTGCTTGCCTTCAGGGAGATCAAGGTCCTCAGGTCTAGGTAGTTTTGGGATAGTTTATTCAAGTGAAGGACATTCTTAATTGAAGATATAGAACTTAAAGGTCTAAGGTGCATAATCAGGTGCAAAAAAGTCTCTTAGTTAACAGAAATACCTTCAACCTGGATAGTTTTGTACTATCCTTTCATCACTCTTCCAACTACCTTAGAAGTTACATCTCTGGTGAAGCATCCCTAGTTACTTCCTGATGCTTTGGAGATGTGATGTGAAACATAGACTCCTTTTGATTGCACTACACTACATGCCTCATCTATATTTCTCACTGCTTCATGTATCTGTTCTTCAGTCAGGTCACATACTTTTTCTTCAAGGTACATCTTCTGTTTCCCTTTATCCATATTGCGTACAATGTTTGAAGCTCTAGGTTGGATGTCAGGTACAATCTTGATCAAAGTTCTCCCCGAGACTGGGTAGATGGTATACTGATTTTTGATCATCTTCAGAGGATATGGTTCTGATTTCTCACCCCTCAGAATCCTATATAGTCTTCGTTTTTCATGATTCAGAAGATGAATAGACCGATTATTGATCAATATTGGCTCAACTTGTACCTTGACTAACTTTTTCATAGGTTCTCTGATTATAATTGAGCTTCTACTTCTCACAGGTACCTCTTCTTTAATCACCTTCATTCTCAAGTCCTCTTTTCTAATAGGACTTTGAGTTACAACTCTGTTTTCAACTGATTTTTCTATTCGTTAGTTACCTGTTGAAATACTTTCTTACTGACTGGTCTTTAACTTTTTACTTTCTTCTACCAGTCTTGAAGGTGGCTGTGGTTGGGTTCTCTTCCTTTCAAACTCCAAAACCAAACCAAACCAAACATACCCAAACTCCAACTTCTTCTTAATTCCAGTCTCTTTAGTCGGCTTTGTCTGTTCTTGTTGCAAGATTGAGACTAGAGATCTTGTAGCCTTTGGTTTCTTTTCTATCTTCTTCTTAGGTTCTTCACCAAGAGACAGTCCTTTCCCTCTCTTCTGCTCATCTTTTCAGAGAGTTGATATCCTTAGTGATCTTTTTGACTTTTTAACCTGCTCAAAATCAAGTGTCTCTACCTTCCTTTTTAACGACAATTGTTTCTTAGATAGATTTAGCTGACTTTCTTTTCTTTGGAGCATCTTCTCAGCTTCAACTGCTCCTTTTGATGGTTTCTTCTTTTCTTCTACAACCATTTTTCTAGATGATTGAGGTTTCTTTTCTTTGGGAGTAACATTCTCACTCATGCTGCTTCTGACAGTGTGCTCCCCCTCAATCCTTGGTCTCGCCATAGAAGTTGTACTCAATCCCATTGTACTGATGATTGCGACATTAATAACGCTTTTAATGTTCATCTTCATTCTATTTCCTCTGTCGAAAGGGATTCCAGAATCTCTGAAGATTGTTGTCAACTGCATGCAATATGGAAAGGCATTAGAGTCCCTCTTGGTCTTCAACATATGTCTGAAAATCATATATGAAAGGTTGATGGCCTTATGAGTTCTGGAAGAATACAAATGTAGTAGATGATACTGTTGTATCAATGGTGGATAGATTGTTAGTAATAGTAACACTGGAGCTAATCGAGAAGGTTAGTGGATGTCCATGTGTTGGAGAAGAGGTGTCTTACAATCCTAGATGGATGATTAAAAACCATCTAGAGAAGGAATATGTGAATCGACAACTCTATGGATGTGGTAACCTAGAGGACAAGAAGTTGTCGAACCTTGTTCTAAAGGCTAGGGTTCTACACAACGTACTTTTTCATTGCATTCTACCAAGAATAGGCTCAAGCAACATTGTTACAGCAATAGACGAGCAATGCCTATTCTACATTCATGCAGATAGACTATTTCACGAACCTAAAAGAAGTTTTTCCATCCGGCTGCTTCAACTTCTGGTTCAATATCCACCTAATTCTGTTTTAGGGATTCGAAATCAACATGCTTTTCATAAATCATTACTTGCTCATTGTAATCTTTAGACAGTAGGAACTTCTTCAACATAGTGAGATTAGAACTTGAAGATGAAAGCATAACCATAAGGTCTCGAGATCAAGAGTAGTGAGCAGTTGTTTTTGAGAGTGCGGTAAGAGTCGATTTCAAAGGATTTTAAGAGTTTCTAGAGTTGGTAAGTTCTAAATTGTCTGAGAGGATTTTCTTTATATTTCCCTCCAAAAATAATGACCGTCTATAACTTGCGGTTACTGGCTCTTGAAGACTGATAATATTTATCTTCCTTCAGTAAAAATCATCTGGGTCATAACGTGTCAGATGATTGGTCTCCCAACACTACCATATTCAAGTTTCATCTGATTTCTTTGAATCTTTCTTCATTCAAAGGCTTAGTAAAGATATCTACCTATTGATGACTTGTCTCAACAAACTGAAGACAGATGATTCCTCTCTGAAAATAGTCTTAAAGAAAATGATGTCTAACTTCGATATGCTTCACCCTTTAGTGTTGTATTGGATTCTTTGATAAGTTGATAGCACTTGTGTTGTCATAGAAGATTGGGATTTGTTCTTCTTTTATTGAATAACCTTCTAACTGATACTTAATCTATAACGTCTTTGAACAACAGCTTACAGCAGACATATATTTAGCTTCTACATTAGATAGTGCAATTGAGCTTTGCCTCTTACTAGACCATGAAGCTAGATTATGGCCAAGAAAGTGACAGCCTCCACTTGTACTTTTCCTATCAATCCTATCTCCAGCGTAATCAGCATCACAGTAGCCAATTAACCTGAAATCTTTACCTTTCTCATACATTAAGCAAAGAACAGTAGAAGTTGATAGATATCTCAAAATTCTTTTAACAATAATGTAATGAGATTCTCTAGGATCTGCTTGAAATCTAGCACACAAATAGACACTAAACAGAATATCAGGTTTACTTGCTGTAAGGTAAAGTAAAGAACCAATAATTCCTCTAAAAAGGGCTGATCAACCTTCTTACCTGCTTCATCCTTAGATAAAGGGATTGAAGGATGCATAGGAATTGACATTGGTTTTACTTTGTCCATACCATATTTAATGAGCAGTTCTTTAATATACTTCTGTTGATGAATAAAAATCTTATCTTTGGATTGCATAACTTGTAATCCAAGAAAGAATTTTAATTCACCCATCATGCTCATTTC